>SKCR01022942.1:0-83768 GCA_019454045.1 Zanthoxylum bungeanum | reverse complement strand
TTTCGTGGACTTATCAACTACCATTAAACTAAATGGATTTTTTTGTTTATAAAAAGAAAGTTTGTTGACACAAATAAGAGAAAGACTCAACAGTAGATGAAAATATTTTCAAAACATGGGAAACTCAACAATAGATAATTCTCCCAGGCATGCTTATTGCTCTATTTCAAGAAATGTTTCCTCCCTTAATAGTGATTTTATAAATCTAGCACGCAAGCATACGTATCGTTCAAATAATACAGTGACTATTATTGTCGAACCCACATGGACATAATATTTCTCTTATTAATATTAAGATTAACCTACTTAACTTAAAATAAATTATTAGGGAGGAGAGTTGATTTAATGATATAAGTGAATAGTAAATGAAAAGAAAATAACACACGTTGGGAAGACCTTATATATAGAAAAACTTAGGATTGCAACTTCACTTGAGCATACACGCAGTGTGTCCAAATATTTTTCATTCAGTTGGGTTATTATTACTAATTATTAACCTAGAACATTACATTATTCACAAGCCTCTTTCGATGATCAGGTGAAAATATTCAAAATATTCAAAATAAATTATATGTTTATGTTAATTACATTAAACCGAATTCATTAAGGTCATGTTCTAATATTGGCTATGTATACCATTTAGGTATATGTTTATCTTACAGGGAAATCTATTCAACGAATAAATCACACGCTATTATTCCCACGGCTAATCCTAATTTCCTCCATCGAGTTCCTAAGAATTTACCAAGCTTATTCTATTGTTGGCCAAATAAATAAAAAATACATTCAAGCATAGAGAATAATAAATAATCAATAATAATCCCAAAAGAAAAAATATGTAAATAATTAATAGAACATGCTTGGGATCCAGTACAATCCTAAATTTAATGAATTAACTACTCATAATATTCAATAAAAATAAGTTATTTATTATTTCAAGCAAATAACTCATAAAATATAAAGCTAGAGAGAAATGGGAAGAAATAAACTCTCGTTTGCAATCTTCGACTTCAAATTCCAACGCCCGTTGAAGCACTCATTCCTGCCTTGCTCTAGGTGTTCTTCTATGCTTTGCAGGCTCCAAAATATATTATGAGGCTTGATTATAGGTTTTGGATGAACTTATGCTTATATAGGAGGTTCATGGAGTGTTTCCTCTTTAAACATCGGACTCAGGGCGAGCTGTGGATGATTTTGGATGCATGTGTTGACTTTCTTCATCCAGATTGGCGCGTCGCAACACTCATGCCTTGGCGTCGCGACGTGCCAACTCAACGCGTGTTTTGACTCTGAAATACATCCCGATTTTCTTTGTATCTTGTCGTTTTCATTCTTAGTTGAATACATTGAATTATGATATTATTTCAACCTGTAAAACACACCCAAACACATCAATTCGCTCATATAGTTCGATATCACTCATAAAATATTAAGATAAAAGGGCAGGAAATATGTGTATTTTAATCGCTCATCACACCCCCAAACTTATTTTTTTGTTAGTCCTCGAGCAAAACAAAAAAATAAAATAAAATAAGTAAATAAACTAAAAATAAATTAAATTAATCTAAGCCACTTTCGTAGGGATCAAGATTGCATTTAGCGTCTGCAACAAGCCTTTAAATCCCTAGGCGGTCCTAATGGACGAGTTATAGTCTCGTGAGGGCTTATAACGACAACAACCACAAATTTCATTCAAATGCACATGCAATCATGCAAAAACTATAGAAACAAATAAAATAGTCCTGGTAGTTACACATAATATTGTCCTAAGAAAATGCATACCAATGAAATAAAAAAAAAACCTTTGAAGTAACCAACATAACTCAAATCCAAGTTGTTGAATAACTCATCTAAGTCAAACTCACAGTGTGTGTGAAAATGTCCGGTCACAATTTGATTCCTAAGTAAGCCAACTCAGTGATTTTGTCTCAAAAATTAAAATCTGATGGGTCAAACCAACCTAAATATATCAAAAAGTACTATGTATTTGCCTATGAAGCTCAATATGGTATGACTTCTTTTTTTATCTGTTGATCAACCTACCCTTTAAGGTATCATTTCTCCTTATGGTGGTCCTAACATTCGCTCATGGGTAGCTTCAGGCTTATTGATTATAGGTGGTTTATCTATTTTTTAAAGTATTTTTTTCTTTTCAATTTTTTTCAAAAGATTTTGCTTTCTTCTGCTTTAGTTATACTATATATCATAAATAATTACAAATAAAGATATATATATATATATATATCTAAGCAAACAACCATTTAACTTCAAATAATTTTCTCAACTAGTCACTTCGTCAACTACCTAGGATCTTACTGCTAGAAACATACTTTTAAGTGCTTACAAGTCTAACATAAATCACCTACTCAATGCATCAGATAAAAGTCAATTGGGCACTTATCTTTTCTAAGATTTCATCTTAAAGCAAGCAAACTCATCATTAGAATATGCTTCATTACCTAGGAACTAAAAAAATTGAATTTTTTTTATTGTTATGTTGGGATTTATGTCATATAGCTTCATGTATTGTAAAACGGAATTGATTATTGTAATAATAATAAATGCATTATTCATTTTATCAAAGTTGTTTGATTTATATCGTATATTGTCCAATTGTCTTGTTTACCTTGATTACTATTATACCTTCAGATTCAATGTATGTTTGATGCACAAGAGGATTTAAGTCTGGAGTTAGTAATCTAAATAGTCCATAGAGAGCAAACAAAGAGGGTATTTTGTTTGTGGTTTATCTATAGCTGCGGTCCATTCTATACTTGTATGATGACCTTGATGCGAGATTGTTCATGTAGTGACATGGGAATAAAGGCACCTTGTATGATGAGATCATATAGGACTGGACTCAGATAAATACGAATTTCTTTTAATATCCGTTAACCGAAGAAATTCATTTTATCCAATAGATAGTCATATATGGATTCGATCTTAATCATGAGTGTACTACGAACTCCTGCATGACAGGTTATGTCCTTTGATTTACTATGGTGAGGTTGGTGTTGCATTCCCGGTCAATAACTACGTATTTTTGGGATATGGTTTGCTGTGTAGCTGGGAACGTTTTACAAAGATATAGAATTCACTCATTCATACGAGAAGTAGAAGAATATCTTTTTTAAGAGTTGATTCGGGACTTGAACAATTTGAGCGCTCAACTTTTCTATTACGAATAGAAAGTTTTATATTCATAATTGTTATGAATTAATTGTTCATTATGGAATCAATGGTGCGTAAGAGATAAAATATTTAGAGGGGTTTAACGGGCTTTTGACCCGGCTCTATTTATGAAATATTCGTGAAAGGCTATATCCATATGTAATGACTATATCGATGGACACCGAAGATGTTCGGTTTTATTTTATCCATCTACAGTAACGGGAGTTCAACTTCGAGTTTTTAGTGGAATAACGCGGAGCTAATAATTCGTAATATTTGATTAAAGAGTTTAATTAATATTTCGGAATTATTAGAGCTTGGAACTGTAGGTCCATTTAGTCCTCATGCTAGCTCGATTAACTTTAGCAAACCTAATATAATTAGATTGTCTAATTATATGCTCACATTATATTTATATATTATTAATGAGATTAATAATATTTATTGTCACAAATGAAAACTATGTTAAATTAGTTTAAGTTAATGTTTTCTAGAATTCTTTGATTATGATATAATCAAGTCTTGATTATGAGATAATCAAGTTAGTAATAATTATGAGATAATTACTACAATATAATTACAGGTAAATAAATCATTATTAAGATATTGATTTTTATTTACCATTGGAGACAAAGCCATATGGCTTACCATGTCATCTAAGCAATTATGTCTATTAGGTGGCTTGTATACACCTAATATATTTGTCATTAGCTTATGCATTTTATGTTTTGGTATGGCCTCCACATTTATGTGTTTGCCATTGAAAGAAAACATTAGATGCTTAATGACAAAGTCATTGTCTTTAGCTTAACATTTCTTATGTTTTGGTATGACATTCACATTTTTGTGTTGGCCATTGTAAGAAATCATTAGATGCTTAATGACAAGGTTAGTTGGTTTTTGTAGGAGAATATAAACTCTAACATTTCTTTCACTTCTAAGGTGAACACTTTGCATTCATTCACACAATTGTTGTGAGAAAGAATTGAGAGAAAATAGAGAGAGTTCTATCATTTACAAGTGTTGTGAAATTCCTAAAGCCAAACACCTTTGTGACATCTTAAATCTCTAAATAGTTTAGAGGTTTAATCTTTGTGAGTGAAGCCCACACTTCGGTTTGTTGGTTTCGAGTCATAGTTCGGAAGATTGAGTGGTTGATCCAAGTGTTGGACATCAAAAGGATTGATCTTGGCTACTACAATAGGGGAGAAGGCAAAGAAAACTTTAAAGATCCATACAAGACCGGTGCCACCACAAGCAACTTTCGCCGCGCTAAGGAAAATATTTCCTACAATTGGCATCGAGAGCTTAAGGTTGAAAAGTTTTCTAAACCTTTCTCATTTTAGTTTTAATAATGTATATGAGATATAGATTATTAAAATGCATGTTGTGATGAGTAGGCACAATTATATTAATGAGATGAATAGTTTTAATGTTCATGTGATGAATGTTTACTTTTGATTCAGGTGATGAATGTGTTGCGTTGATCATTAATTTTTCTGGCTCTTGTTTTTATCGTTGGAAATGTAAGACCATAAGGTCATATTCTTTCAAGTGTTGTAAGTTAAGACCATAAGGTCATATTCTTTCAAGTGTTGTAAGTTCATTTCCTTTGAAATAAGTTCATTATGTAACCCTATTTGTAACTTGGGGGAGCCGATGCCGCGAAGGACTTTTGACAAAGAAATTCGCAAAGAACTCAACAACACTATATGGAACATGTTTTGAAGACCAAATGATGCCTTGGATTTATTGTACTAATTAGATTAGTATAGAAAAATAGCACAGTCAACGCAATTTGAAATGTGTTTGTTTCGCATTTTTCCAGCCCCTGGAAATAGAGGTGCGTCTCGACGTAACTTCTTTATGCGTCCCGACTCGCCCAGCATACGGATGCAGAGGCTACTTGTAGGACACAGGACCTGGGCGAGGCCGTTCCTAGGCTCGCGGCCTAGTTTGGGAAGTACTGAATAACATGGAGTCGCCACCCGGTGTGAACCGGAACAAAGATTTAAGGCCACACTCACCCCTCGCAAGGGAAGACCTCAAACCGTTGGGTTCAGAATGGTCCCTTACTTATGTCACTTGTAATGAAAGGATTTATGTAATAATTTAATCAAGCTTAAGTAACACTTATTTCCAAGAGTATCATGCTTCTAAATTCTCATGTGTAAAATAAAACTTATGTACGCATTTCACATATATCTCACATTTAAATTTGCATGCTTAACATATATCAAGATAGCAACTAACATACAACTTTACTTGCATATCACATTCAGGAAAACACAAGCACACATATTAACCATACAAGCACACATGTTAACCATACAAGCACACATATGGGCACTTTTCAAAGCGGTACGTGGAATTGTAGCCCAAGTACAGACCGCACTACCGTCCATTCGGAATCGGCTACGGAATTTACGTCTGGGTTTCCATCCGATATACCGCAAGAAATAATACTCAAATGTTATCATGACACAAGCATATGAATTGTAATACATTAACATATTTGCATTTATACATGTGGAGATAGCTACTAGGAAACTATGCATGAAATCTAATGGAAAAGACTCAGTTCAGCGTGTTCGCGTTCGTGTAGCGTTCGTAAACGCGTTCGAACGGAAATGAAACAGAATGCTCACGTTCGAGTAGCGTTCGTAAACGCGTTCGAACGGAAATGAAACAGAATGCTCACGTTCGAGTAGCGTTCGTAAACGCGTTCGAACGGAAATGAGACAGAATGCTCACGTTCGTATGGCGTTTGTTAACGCGTTCGAACGGAAATGAAACAGAATGCTCACGTTCGTATGGCGTTTGTTAACGCGTTCGAACGGAAATGAGACCTGATGCATGATAAGGCAAAAATGTATGCGCGTTCGAGTTGCGTTCGTAAACGCGTTCGAACAGAAACGAACCTGATGCATGAAATGGGATGCAATACATAAACACAAAATAAAGGGGCGCGGCGAAGTATTGCCGTAAAGGTGGCCTTTTTGGGGCTCTTGATCTCTCAAAGAGAGGACCTTTAGACCAACATACTAAGCCCATGCGCGTCATATCACATCACATGAAATAAATAATATCAGACATAGTGTGCCCGATTGAACGTATCTTGTATCCAACCGAACACACATCAATCGGCGCGGCAAAGCATCGTGGTAAAGGGCTTTTAGCCTCTCCCCATAGGGGATCTCACATCACACTTACTAAGCCCATGCGCTCGATTGAATTATGCATACGAAAATAAAGATAATAATATCAAACTAAGTATGCCCGATTGAACGTATCTCGCATCCAACCGAACACACATCAACCAGCGCGGCGAAGTAGTGTCACAAAGGTGGCCTTTTCGGCTCTTTGTCTCCCAAATGGAGGACCTTTGGACTAACTTACTAAGCCCATGCGATTGGTTGAATCATGCATAACTAAACAACATTTGAATTCCAGTAAAGAAAACTAAATAAGCAAAAGCAACACAACCAAAGAAAGATGGTGTCGTTTACCCAAGCGGTACGTGGAGTTGTGGCCCGAGTACAAATCATATTACCGTCCATTCGGAATCGGCTATGAAATTTATGTCCGGGTTTCCATCCGATATACCGCGAGAGTTGACACATCTCTCCTTCATCCAATACCCACAACATACATCATACACACAACGAATGCCACAAATACAGAAAATATAATCAAAATAAATGACCAGAAAATAAAATGAGAATAAGTGTGAAAGATACCCTCAGGTCTAACCTTTTAAGCCGTCTCTCGGACTCGCGTTCCACGAAGATCGGAAGGGGGTAAAGCTCCGCAACTTTTCTGGTCCACTGGTTCAACGTCCTAGCTCACTGTTTCGCTGTTTTGCTTACGGTTCAAACTCCGTTCTGCTCCTATTCGGCTTCTGTTTTGCTGCTCACTGCACGGGCCACCTGTTTCAACGTTTTCAAAGAACTATTCCAAGTTTGTGTGGGTTCTTAGTGCAATTATATGTGATTATTTTTAAGATTATCTATGTAGTTTTTTATGTTACTGTTTTTAAGGATTTGGGCTGCTGTTTTAAGGTAATCTAGGAGGTTGTTTAGGCGTGTTTTAGGGTTCGGCTAAGGGTGAGTTTGGTGTGTTCTGGATTCGGCTATGGAGGGTGGTTGTAGGTGCTTTGGATTCGGCTATGGAGGGTGGTGGCTTGTGGTGGTTTCTTTGTTTTCTTTCTTGTGTATGTGTGAAGTGTTTTCTCTTTTTGTTTGTTTGTTTAGTCTTGGGTGTGTAGAGAGAGTCTAGAGAGATTTCGAGAGAGTTTGGGTGTGAATTATATGTGTCAAGTAGAGGATGGCTTTGGTTAGGGGTTTTTATATAGAAGATGTCTAGGGTTTCACCTTGTCTCACAAGGAAGAGATCTTGTTTCCAAATTAGGAGAGATGAGAAAGGTATACACAAGATTGATGGGGGACAAAATATTTTAATTTAGGAAGTTGTAATATTTAATTTGTGTTGGTTTAGGAATACAAATATTTTATATTGGTAAATATCTTATTAGATTAGGAAGTCAAATATATGATTGGCTTTAATTGGTTAAGATTGATTTTAATTAGGCATATCTTCTTTTTAGTTTAGTATGTGATTTGTTTAATTTAGGTAAATATTTTATTTAATTGGTAAATGGTTTAAATATTTTATTTAATGTTTAATATTTAAATTAATATTTATTTATTTAATTTGGGATGTGTTTTATGGGCTTTGGGGAGCCAAATGGGCTGGGCGTGAGGCTAGCAGCAAAACCAGAATTACCGACACCGTTCGAACGCTCCCTCGAACGCGACACGAACGCCCGCAATCTGTTTTCCGTTCGAACGAAGTAACGGACGCAGCACCAACGAAGACAGTGAGCTTGTTTATTCTGAATTTCCCCTTCCGATATCCGTTTCCCACGGCTTTCGTGACTCAAAAGGTAGTGCCTCCAAATGAGGCTCATCATCGGGTTTCACATGCGAAAATGCAATGCCTACACTACTGCCTCGATTGCGTCGTGATGCAATCCCCTTTACGTCGCGACACAACCTTGATCTGAAGCTTTTTAGTTTCTGGTCTTTTGGGTGTCGCGACGCCCAGACCTAGGTTAATATGTATGTTTTAAGTGTTTAATAACATGTCATATAGTCTAGGGTGTCTACTCTTGCATTTTTTTCATGTCATAACATGTAGATATGCATGATATTTTAGCCATAAAATATGATTTTATGTAATTTAAATGTTAAATAAGAATATGAGATGCATGCATACGGATTAATAAGATTAGTTGGTTTAAAGGTTTAAAAATTACGAATTCAAGTTTTAGAAACAAAATGAACCTTATGAGTACATTATTTTCCTTGGTATATCGGATGGAAACCCGGACGTAAATTCCATAGTCGATTCCGAATGGACGGTAATATGATCTACACTTGGGATACAATACCACATACTGTTGGAATAAATAATATACTTTTATCGATTAAATAGTTTAATGACATTTGATCCGTTCGTTGAATTCAAAATTTTAAAACCTATTAGTGGACTAATAATTTAAGATTTAAATTGATTAGATCTCTATAACAACTTGATTAAATTAGTTTAATTAATTTAATTGGTTAGTAGAGACTAATCAGTATTAGTGAATAAAATTTTAAGAGTTAAAATTGGTTAGATCACTAAATCGTCAACTAGTATTAATTATGGTTATGACTTTCGCTGAGCATAATCTAAGATTCATAAAATACTAACGTGATAGAAACATTACACTTTTTAATAGTGAGTGTGAGAGGGGTATGCCACAATATATCTCACGATCTCTATTGTTATCCAGAAACGTGAGATTCAATAGGCGCCTCGAGATGGCTTTGCTTTCGTCTCCCTACGGATGGTGTCCTTTTTGGGTCAATATCAGGTTTGGATTCCGAAAGGATAAGGACTTTAGATGTATCTGGTGATTTGACCTACCCTACAGCGACACTTCTCTAGTTAAGTCCAAGGGTTCCGAAATAATGGGTCACACTCACAAATGAATGATTAAGTTGTTAATCAAAGCTTCCTTGATCAAAATAACTGTAGTTGATTAATATATGAATAAGAGTTATTTCATATATATTAATCAATTGAGAATGTCTCAGTCTATCATGCGAATACTTGACCTACCCTATGGCGGCACTTGTTTGTGGAATGATAGATAACTGTGTCATATTAATTATTTTTGGTTTCTAATTCATTATACAATGATCATGCATCATGCATCATGTTTAATTTTATGCCTAAATGTTTGACAATTTTAATATGCGACGAATGAATGTTGAATACGTGTTTATTAATTTTTCAGCCATGACATCTGCTATAATCTCCATTCTCAAATAACAAGAAAAATTAACCGGGGATAATTATGTTAAATGGAAAAGTGACATGAATGTTATCTTGGTTAACGAAGACCTTAAATTTATCCTTATGGAGGAATGTCCTCATGGGCCGCACCAAATGCTGGTAGAGCTGCACGAAATGCCTATAATAATTAGATTAAAGCTGATGAGAAAGCCCATAGCTATTTGATAGCATCTATGTCTGAGGTTTTTGCTGCACAACATGAGCCTATGGCGACTGCATCAATGATTATACAGTCATTACATAACATGTTTGGGCAACCTTCAGACCGGCAACAACATGGGGCGATAGTCTCTGTATTGACCGCTAGAATGAAGGAAATACATCAGTCCAAGACCATATGTTAAGGATGATGTCTCATCTCAATATGGGTGAAACCCATGGTGCACGTATCAATGTTCAAAGCCAGGTGACAATGATCATGGAAACCCTTCCGAAGAGTTTCCTGCAGTTTAAAAGCAACTGTTCCATGAATAAGTTGACTTTTACGTTGACTGAACTGCTAAATGAGCTCACCAATTACGAGTCCGTTATGAACGGTCCTCGTAGGTCCAATACCGAGGAAAATATTTCCGAATCTTCTAAATCTGTAAAGAAAAATAAGAAATGCAATTGGAAGGCAAAGGCAAAACCAATGAAAAAGAAGAACAACAAAAGCTCTAAAGGAACCAATCCCAAAGGAAAATATTTCCATTGTGAACAACAAGAGCATTGGAAAAGGAATTGTTCGAAATACCTTGCTGAGTTTAAAGAGAATAAGGATACATGTAAATACGATTTACTTGTCATTGAGTCTCTTTTGGTGGAGGATGATAAATCCATATGGATTGTTGATTCTGGTGCCACTAACCATGTTTGTTGTTCTTTGCAGCTACTTGACTCATGGAGGGACCTTGCTGAAGGTAGCTTTACCATGAGAGTTGGGACAGTGGATGTTGTTTCAGTAAAAACAGTGGGAGATTCCAAGTTAAACTTTAATAATAGTTATTTATGTTTAAATGGTGTGCTATATATTCATGGTTTTCACAGGAATTTGAATTCTGTAACAAAACTTATGGAATGTGGTTTTTCTATTTCATTTAATAATAAGTTCGTTATTATTAGTAGAAATGGATTAAAGATATGCACAGGAAACTCCAAAAATAATCTATATGTATTAAGGCCGTTAATGCATGAATCTCTGCTTAATACTGAAATGTTTAAGATTGAAAGATCTAAAACTAAACGGCAAAACATTTCTCATGATGAACCTATTTATGGCACCTTATACTTGGTCACATTAACCTTGACCGGATAGATTGACTAATTAAGAATGGAGTTTTAAATCAGTTAAAAATCGATACTTTACATGTCTGTGAATCCTGTCTAGAAGGAAAAATGACCAAGAGACCTTTTACTGGAAAAGGGATAAGAGCCAAAGAAACACTTGAGCTAATACATTCAGACGTTTGCGGACCGATGAATGTAAAAGCACGAGGTGGATTTGAATACCTCGTCACTTTCATTGACGATTATTCCAAATATGAGTATGTTTACCTAATGCAGCACAAGTCAGATACATTTGAAAAGTTCAAAGAGCATCGTGCTGAGGTTGAGAACTAGTTAGGTAAAAGCATCAAAATTCTACAATCAGATCGTGGAGGAGAATACCTTGATAGAGATTTCGAGGAATGCTTAGTTGAGCATGGAATTGTTTCATAGCTCACGGCACCTGGAATACCGCAGTAAAATGTTGTTACAAAAAGTAGAAATCGGACCCTAATAGACATGATGAGATCAATGCTTAGTTATAGAACTCTACCTAGTTCATTCTGGGGGGGTATGCATAGCAAACTGTAATGTATATCCTGAATGTAGTTCCTTCTAAGTCTGTTTCTAAGACTCCCTTAGAGTTGTGGAATGGTCGTAAAGCTAGTTTGCGACATTTCCGCATATAGGGGTGTCCAGCACATGTGCTAAAGAATAAGATTACTAAGTTGGAACCACATTCACAAGTGTGCCTATTTGTAGGCTATCCTAAGGAAACTAGAGGTGGATTCTTTTATAGTCCAGAAGATAATAAAGTATTTGTGTTGACAAATGCTACATTTCTTGAGGAGGACTATATGAGAGAGTTCAAACCTTGAAGTAAAATGTTACTTGAGGAGTTACTTGATGGTACGACCAGTACACCATTATCAAATATTGACAAAGACATTACACCTTCTACATCTGAAAGTCAGATGCAAATTTATCAGGATACCATACCACCTAGACGTAGTGGGAGGGTTGTAAGACAACCTGAACGCTATCTAGGAAATGGTGAGGTGCAAGTTGTTACATTCTGTGATGGTATAGATGATCCATTGACCTATCGTATTGCAATGGAAGATACTGATAAAGAGGAATGGCTCAAAGCCATGAACCTCAACATGGAGTCTATGTATTCTAACTCAGTTTGGGAACTTGTAGACCAACCTGATGGAGTAAAACCTATAGGTTGCAAATGGATCTACAAGAGAAAAAATAGGAATAGATGGGAAAGTACAGACTTTCAAGGCTAGGCTAGTGGTAAAGGGTTATACCCAAAAGAAGGGGGTTGACTATGAAGAAACTTTCTCGCCAGTAGTGATGCTTAAATTCATCAGCATTCTTCTTTCCATTGCCGCATATTATGACTATGAGATTTGGCAAATGGATGTTAAGACTGCATTCTTAAATGGTAATCTTGATGAGAGTATCTATATGGTACAACCAGATGGATTCATTACCCAAGGTCAAGAGCAAAAGGTTTGCAAGTTGCAAATGTCCATTTATGGATTAAGCAAGCATCTAGATCTTGGAACATAAGGTTTGATAATACGATCAAGTATTTTAACTTTGAACAGAACATCGATGAGTCTTGTGTCTACAAACGCATCATTGATGGGAAAATGGTTTTCCTTGTGTTATACGTCAATGATATTTTACTCATTGGGAATGATGTAAATATATTATCGGACGTAAAACTCTGGCTAGCTAACCAATTCTAAAAGAAAGATTTGGGAGAGGCAAGTTATGTACTTGGGATCCAGATCATTCGGGATCGCAAGAAACGACTGTTAGCAATGTCTCAAGTAACCTATATCGACTAGATTCTTGTGCGATTTGGTATGCAGAAATCAAAGAAAGGTAATTTACCTTTCAGACATGGAATTCATTTGTCTAAGGAACAGTCTCCTAAGACACCTCAAGAAGTTGATGAGATGAGACATATACCCTATTCTTCAGCAGTTGAAAGTCTTATGTATGCTATGTTATGCACGAGATCGGACATCTGTTTTGTAGTGGGAGTAGTCAGTAGGTTTCAATCCAACCTAGGATTAGATCATTGGGTAGTGGTGAAATATATTCTCAAGTATCTTCGGAGAACGAGAAATTATATGCTTATATATACAAGTCAGATATGATTCTGAGAGGATATACAAACTCTGATTTTCAGACGGATGTCGATTTTAGGAAATCAACATCTGGATCAGTGTTCACCTTAGGTGGTGGGGCTATAGTATGGAGGAGCATAAAGCAATCTTATATTGCTGACTCCACCATGGAGGCTGAATATGTAGCAGCTTGTGAAGCAGCTAAGGAAGAAGTCTGGCTCCATAAGTTCTTGGCAGATCTGGAAGTTGTTCCAGATATGGATAAACCACTCACACTTTATTGCGATAATAGTGGTGCAATGACGAACTCCAAAGAACCAAGAAGCCACAATAGAGGTAAGCATATTGAGAGGAAATATCACCTCATCAGGGAGATAGTGCAGAGAGGTGATGTTGATGTCACGCAGATTCCATCTGCATACAACCTAGCTGATCCATTTACAAATACCTTATCGGCTAAAGTGTTTGAAGGTCACCTAAAGGTTTTAGGATTACATGACATGTCCCATTTGCTCTAGTCCAAGTGGGAGATTGTTGGGATTTATGTCCTATAGCTACATGTATTGTAAAACTGAATTGATTATTATAATAATAATAAATACATTATTCATTTTTATCAAAGTTGTTTGATTTATATCACATATTGTCCAACTGTCTTGTTTACCTTGATTACTATTGTACCTTCAGACTTAGTGTATATTTGATGCACAAGAGGATTTAAGTCTGGAGTTAGTAATCTAAAGAGTCCGTAGAGAGCAAACAAAGAGGGTATTTTGTTTGTGGTTTATCTATAGCTGCAGTCCATTCTATACTTGTATGACAACCTTGATCCGGGATCGTTCATTTAGTGACATGGGAATGGAGGCACCTTGTATGATGAGAACATATAGGACTGACTCAGATAAATACAAATTTCTTTTAATATCTGTTAACCGAAGAAATTTATTTTATCTAATAGATGGTCATATATGGATTCGATCTTAATCCTGAGTGTACTACGAACTCCTACATGACAGACTATGTCTTTTGATTTACTATGGTGAGGTTGGTGTTGCATTCTCGACCAATAATTACGTATTTTGGGGATATGGTTTGCTGTGTAGCTGGGAACGTTTTAAATAAATATGGAATTCACTCATTCTTACGTGAAGCAGAAGAATGTCTTTTTTAAGAGTTGATTCGGGACTTGAACAATTTGAGCGCTCAACTTTTCTATTGCAAATAGAAAGTTTTATATTCATAATTGTTATGAATTAATTTTTCATTATAGAATCAATGGTGCTTAAGAGACAAAATATTTAGAGAGGTTTAACGGACTTTTGACCCGGCTCTATTTATGAGATATTCGTGAAGGGTTGTATCCATATGTAATGACGATATCGATGGACACCGAAGATGTTCGGTTTTATTTTATCCATCTACGGTAATGGGAGTTCAACTTCGAGTTTTTAGTTAAATAACGCGGAGTTAATAATTTATAATATTTGATTAAAGAGTTTAATTAATATTTCGGAATTATTGAAGCTCAGAACTGTAGGTCCATTAGGTCCCCGTGCTAGCTCGATTAACTGTAGCAAACCTAATATAATTAGATTGTCAAATTATATGCTCACATTATATTTATATATTATTAATGAGATTAATAATATTTATTGTCAAAAATGAAAACTATGTTAAATTAGTTTAACTTAATGTTTTCTAGAATTATTTGATTATGATATAATCAAGTCTTGATTATGAGATAATGAAGTTAGTAATAATTATGAGATAATTATTACAACATAATTGAAGGTAAATAAATCATTATTAAGATATTGATTTTTATTTACCATTGGAGACAAAGCCATATGACTTACCATGTCATCCAAGCAATTATGTCTATTAGCTGGCTTGTATACACCTAATATATTTGTCATTAGCTTATACATTTTATGCTTGGTATGGCCTCCACATTTATGTGTTTGCCATTGAAAGAAAACATTAGATGCTTAATGACAAAGTCCTTGTCTTTAGCTTAACATTTCTTATATTTTGGTATGTCATTCACATTTTTGTGTTGGCCATTGCAAGAAAGCATTAGATGTTTAATGACAAGGTTAATTGGCTTGTGTAGGAGAATATAAACTCTACCATTTTCCCACTTCTAAGGTGAACACTTTGCATTCATTCACACAAATGTTGTGAGAAAGAACCGAGAGAAAATAACGAGAGTTCTAGTATTCACAAGTGTTATGAAATTCCTAAAGCAAAACACCTTTGTGACATCTTAAATCTCTAAATAGTTTAGAGGTTTAATCTTTGTGAGTGAAGCTCACACTTCAGTTTGTTGATTTCGAGTCATAGTTCGGAAGATCGAATGGTTGATCCAAGTGTTGGACATCAAAAGGATTGATCTTGGCTACTACAAAAGGGAGAAGGCGAAGAAAATTTTAAAGATCCATACCGGACCAGTGCCACCACAAGCAACTTCCGCCGCGCTAAAGGAAATCATTTCCTACAGTTATTGTTATTGTTTTTCTAATAAGAATTTTGAAAATAGCAGGATTAATACTAACATGTACATACCCTCAAACTTAAAACTTGCATTGTCCTCAATTTAATATAAGCGTAAAGAAATAAAAGTGAGGAATAACATTACTGTACATGGAGTTGATCAGCCTTCTACTGGTCAGAATTTGGCTACGTAGGCTGTATAGGTGACCGGCGTAAACACACGCGTATAACGCAAGCGCACGTATCGTTCAAGTAGTATAAAAAGTATCGATCCCACGAGGACTTAATACCTAATCTATTAATTTTATGAGGTCAAATGATTACTAGTATCTAACAGGTTGTTTGATTGATTTGAAAAGGTGACGATTCTAAATTTAAAAACAAGTAAATTAAATTGTTCGAAAGTAGGTCTAAGAAAATTCAATATTAAAAATTATCTAGGGTTGTGATTTCTTCCAATATCATTTAAAGATGAAGTGGTTATCTTAAAGTTGGGTAATATATTGATTTATTAACCTGGAACACTAAATTATGTGTAAGCCTATGTCGATGGTCAGACACAAATACTCAGTTTAACCCAATTGAACCATATGTTTATGTCAACCAAATTATCTGGATTCATTAAGTTTAAGTTCCAATTATGGCTACCCCGGCCCGACAGGTATATGTCTATGGCTAGTAAAAACTTGAAAATAAAAGACATAAAGTAAAAATGCGGTAAAGTAAATACTGAAAAGTAAATTACAGTAAAATAAAATGCTAAGGTAAAATGAATTACTTTTACTACTACTAATTTAGATATCTCCCATATATAATATATAAACTTGTGATAACATTACCAACAGCCATATAGGCGGTATCCTAATTAAGTCAAATTAAGTCCAACCAGCCATTAAGGCGGTAAAAAGATTTGTCCATGAACCTGCCATATAGGCGGTAAAAAAGTTTAATTACCAACCGACCAATCTGGCGGTATTCTTGATTAGTCAGGTTTAAACCAGATTAAAATGAATTACCAACCGACCAATCTGGCGGTATCCTTTTTAAGTCAATAGTTTAAATAGTGAATATATTATATTAAAGGAGATTAATCTAAATAGCAATAGTAAAAGAATTACCTTTCACCTATCTGGGGAAGTTACCTCCTCATGGTGAATAGTAAAAACTATAAAAAGTAAAAAAGTAAATTACTATTATTACAAAACGTAATTAAAATTATTTACAAAACTAAAAACTAAGAACTAAAAGAAACTAGAGAGAGAAACTCATTCTTTACATCAAAGAGATGAGAGAGAGTGGTACAACTGAAACTAGGATTTCGCGCTCTATTTATAGGGGTCAGAAGGGGTCGCGCATCGCGACGCCAAGCTCGCATCGCGACTCCTGTTTGGTCGACGTGGCAGCTTCTGGTTCATCCGTTGAAGATTCTGGATAAGGTGATAAGGTGACACGTGGCAAGGTGGTTAAGACTCAATTATTGTGACACGTGGCGGCTTCTGATTGGTCGACTAGATTCATATCCGCCATGTGTCAGATAGGGATAGAGAGCCAATAATTGATGCTGACGTGGTGACACGTGGCAAAGTGACTATCGGCACCATAGAATCGCGACACGTGGCACGTTGTGATTGGCTTATGATGGTGACACGTGGCACGGCGCACGTTAGCAAAGTCAAACTTTTCTCAGATTCTGATTTGTGGACCCGGCGCACGTTAGCACTGTTCGGTGCATGTTAGGCGTCGCGACGCCAAGGGCTTGCGCGTCGCCCAAATTACCAAAATGCCATTTTTGCCAATTTTCAATGTTTTAATCCAAATTACCTCCAGAATGTCCTGAAATTTTATTTATCTAAAAAAACACAAAACACATCAAAATATTCACAAAACTCAAGAAACTCTACAAAATATTAAGTTAAATGAGTGGGAAATAATGATAGATTTACCACTCATCACACCCCCAAACCTAACATTTTGCTAGTACTCGAGCAAAACACAAAATAAAATAACATAATAAAATTTAACTAAGCCACTTTCGTAGGGATCACGGTTGCATTTAGCATATGCAACAAGCCTTTAAACCCCTAGGTGTTCCTAGTGGACGAGTTGTAGTCTCGTGAGGGTTTACATCAATGATACCCACAACATTTTACAAAAGTAAAAAGGTAGTGAAACTAATACACACAAAAGCAAAAAGACAAGAGAAAAGAAAATAAAGAAGTTAGTGACTAATCAGGTGAAACTTCTACTCCCAGTTACTAGTTGTTTTGTTTCTTCTAAATTACCGAATAAGTAAATTCTCCGATTATATTTACCATTCTTCATATACACAGCCAACAAAATATTAGTCATAAGTGCAGTTGATAATAGAGTAATATTTTTGTCCTAAAGTTCTATCAGATTTCACACCTTTTTGCAGCAATGGAATAATTTTTCGGATTTTTTCTTTGATATTTTTATTTATTTATATACAATATCTTCCATCTATGTAACGAGTGTTGGGACGGTGGCTCCCAAACCAGTTGGCTTTAGGGTACCAGGTGTTAAGACACCCCTAAGGACTTAATTACTCAGACTTCAGATATTTTTGCAGCATCTTTGATCCATGTAGCGAGCTTTGGGCCAGTGACTCCCAAACCAGTTGGTTTTAGGGCACTAGGTGTTAAAAAACCCTTACAGACTTAATAACTCGGATCTCAGATGTTTTTTTTACTCCATTGCTTTTTGAGATGCTTCTTCCTCCAATTAAACTAGAGCACTAAATATTACAAACTTTTCAATTACAGTTCATGTCCGTATGTTTCCATGCATGTTGATAATACCTGTCACTGAGCATATGAAGATCCATTTTAGTTAGTTTTATGGAGAATTCACAAATTAAATAATTTAAAATGAAAATAAACAAAAATTAACTTGTTTCGAAATAGGTTTGAGATACGTCTCAGGAGTGAAAACTCCTTACTCAGCTATCTCTTACCAATTTCACATTTTTAGTTAAAATAAAAACACAAAAAACACAAAATATTTTTGTAATTTTTGAAAATTTTTCAATTTTTTTTTGTATTTTTCGAAAAATTTTAAACTAAAAATAAAAATAACACACACAACTAAAAGAAGATACTAATCAACTAATTCTATCCCCCAAACCTAAATGAGACATTATCCCCAATATCTTAAACAGTAGAAGAATAGTTTAGAAGATAGTACCTGGTTAGCTGAAATTCTTACACGAAAAGTTAAAGGTTAAGATCCAGATTAACACGACGCCGCCTCTTACCACGATCGTCCTCGGACCAATTTTATTTTGAAAGGATAGGGTCAACTTGTGGTTCATAGGCTAAGAGTTGGTCTATTAGATCCGGAGCAGTTCTGGCAGTAAATAGTAGTTCTTTTAAGGTTTTGACACGAACCCATTTCTTCGAGCATCATCAAGAAACACACAAAGAAAATCATAAAATCCATCAACGTTAAATAGCCCAATTGGTTTCTGGTGTTGTTCAAGTTCGCCCAAGATAGCACTAAAAATTTTCCTCCAATGTGCCCAAGCCACCTGGCAAAGCAATAAAAGCATCAGCACGGTTAATCATTTCTACCAGTCGTTCAGATATACCTGGCACGATCAGTTCCTCTCCGTTTGATGATCCAATAAGATTTGTCTCTGCCAAGGGTTTTGGGATGATTCCCAAAACGTGACTGCCTCATTCCTGTACGGCCTTTGAAACGATCCCCATTAGTCCAAGATTACCTCCGCCATATACTAAGTGCATACTTCTTGCAGCTAAGACTCGACCCAATTCATATGCTGCCTCTACGTATTGTGGTTTAGTACCAACACTACTACCGCAAAACACACAGATGTTTTCAACTCGTCTTCCTGAAGTGGCTTCCATGTTTTACTCTGGATGTCTTCAAAAGTGCAATGATGAGTTGAATTTATAACACCTGAAAAGGGTGTAAAATAATAGCACTAGTACCTGCCAAATGATAATTATTAGTTAAACAGTAAAATAAATCGTGATAGTCAAAAAGGTCTGGATCCTGTCGGAGAAAATAAAAGAAAACAACAAAACAAATCACAATTATTAGGAAAAGACAAAGAGATATAATATGTATAAAAAAAGTAACGGCTTGATTGACGTCTCTGCGTCAGGGACAAGCTTCCCATCCAATTTTCTTATAAATTGGCAAACATGGTCTTTTTGAGTCAGATTCCCTAGACTTAACTGTCGTCTTTATTTTTGAAATTGTGTATGTAATTTGCGAAAGGCTATGTGAACATATCCACTGGGATGCGTCTCAAGAGTCGAAGATATATCATCTAAAGACTCCTTACTCAAGCCATCCCTAATGAATTTAATTTTGTCTTCGCGATTATCAGATACCATTCCTAAAGAACGACAACGAGTATTGCAATTCCAGCCTGCACATTTGTAACAAACACCAATTTGTTTAGCTCTACGTTTCTTTGCATAGATGCTTCTTCCAAAACCAAGCAGATGTGAAATAAAAGAGTCAGAAGACTCACCTGCCAGTCGACTCGTGCTTCAATTACCCAACGAATGTCATTAGGAACACCGTGAATTGTTAGTAGTCTCATCTGTTCCAACCGAGCTTTGTAAACTTTCATCAGAGATTTTGAGGGAGAGAAGGAAATTGCTTGTGAAGATTTGCTAGAGCTTCTTCCATCCTGAAATGTATTAACCTGCAAAAGCTAAAACACACCAAATTAAATCACACCAAATCACAATATATACAAAAATTGCATGGGTTGCCTCCCTGCGAGCGCAAGTTTAAAGTCGTCAGCTAGACGTGACTTCTCAAACGTTAGGCTGGATCTGAAAGTGTGACACTTCTTTTTGTCGCTCAATGATTCTCCCCAGTAGTGCTTGACACGCTGACTGTTAACCTTGAATGTGTTGTTGGTATTGGGATCCAGTAACTCAACCGCTCCATAAGGTAAAACCTGAGTGATCACAAATGGACCTGACCACCTAGATTTCAACTTTCCGGGGAAAAGTTTCAACCTCGAGTTGTACAACAACACCTGCTGCCTTGGTTCCACTGTCTGTGCACTATTTTTTCGGTCATGCCATTTTTTGTCTTTTCCTTGTACAATTTGGCATTCTCATAAGCCTGTAGGCGAAATTCCTCCAATTCTTTGAGTTGGTGAAGTCTTTTCTCTCCTGCAGCTTGTGAATCAAAATTCAACTTCTTCAGTGCCCAGTACGCCTTGTGCTCAAGCTCAACTGGCAGATGGCACGCTTTCCCAAACACCAATCGATATGGGGACATACTAATGGGTGTCTTGTAAGCTGTCCGGTAGGCCCATAATGCATCATCTAGTTTTGTAGACCAGTCATTCCTTGTTGATCCAACAGTTCTCTCCAAGATTCTTTTGATCTCCCTGTTTGAAACCTCAACCTATCCATTTGACTGTGGATGGTAAGCTGTGGCAACCTTGTGAGTAACTCCGTATTTGGATAGGAGTGCATCGAAGTATCTGTTGCAGAAATGTGAGCCACCACCGCTGATGATTGCACGAGGTGTTCCGAACCGAGTGAAAATGTTCTTTTTCAGGAATTTGATCACCACTTTTGAATCATTTGATGGCAATGCAATTACTTCAACCAATTTGAAGAAGTAGTCTACAGCAACCAGGATGTACAGGTTTCCGAATGATGGAACAAAAGGTCCCATGAAATCTATACCCCACACATCGAATATTTCCACTTCTAGAATGTTTTGCAATGGCCTTTCGTTTCTTCTAGAAATATTTCCCGTTCTCTAGCACCTGTCACATTGAAAAGCAAAAAGATAAGCATCTTTAAAAAGAATAGGCCAGAACAAACCTGATTGTAGGACTTTGGCTGCAGTTTTGTTTCCGCTGAAGTGTCCGCCATATGGTGATGAATGACAGTGCTGGAAAACACTGTTGACCTCCTCCCGTGGAACACATCGTCTCAATAATTGATCAGCACACCGTTTGAACAGGTACGGCTCATCCCAGACATAATGCTTGACTTCTTTGAAGAACTTCTTCCGTTGCTGAGTTGTCCATTCCAACGGCCATTTTCCTGACATAATGTAGTTGACATAGTCAGCATACCAAGGGACTTCCTGTTGTTTCATGGCAAACAGCTGTTCATTGGAAAAGTTTCTTTGATTGACAGATCTTTGTCAGCTGTTTCTCTATTCTCGAGCCTCGATAGATGATCTGCCACCTGATTCTCTGTCCCTTTCCTGTATTGAATCTCCACGTCAAATTCTTATAGAAGAAGTATCCAACGGATCAATCTGGGTTTTGGCATCCTTCTTCGTGATCAAGTATTTGATTGCTGAATGATCTATGTAGACCACCACTTTGGGACCCAGCAGATAGGAGCGGAATTTGTCAAAAGCGTACACAACTGCAAGCAACTCCTTTTCAGTGGTTGTGTAGTTGAGTTGAGCTTCATTCAGAGTTCTGCTGGAGTAGTAAATGGCGTGGAAAATCTTTGCTTTGCGTTGTCCCAAAACTGCTCCTACAGTAAAATCACTAGCATCGCACATTACCTCAAATGGAAGGGTCCAGTCTGGTGCTACTATGATGGGGGCAGAGACCAGCTTATGTTTTAAGATCTCAAAAGCTTCATGGCATTCTTTGGTGAAGTTGAAAGACACATCTTTCTCCAGAAGATTACAAAGAGGTTTGAAATTTTAGAAAAGTCTTTGATAAATCTCCTGTAAAAACCTGCATGTCCAAGAAAACTTCGAATACCCTTTTAATGATGTTGGTGGAGGTAGTTTTTCAATTGTCTCTATCTTTGCTTTGTCTACCTCAATCCTCTTTTGTGAGATCTGGTGTCCAAGAACAATGCATTCCTTTGCACCATAAAGTGGCATTTCTCCCAGCTGAGTACCAGGTTTGTATCTTCGCACCTTTGTAACACATGTTCCAAATTTTGCAAACAATGGTCAATAGAATCTCCAACACAGAAAAGTCATCCATGAAAACCTCCATACTCTCTCCAGCATGTCTGAGAAGATGGCCATCATGCAACGCTGGAATGTGGCAGGGGCATTACATAATCCAAATGGCATGCTGCGAAAGCAAAAGTACTATATGGACTTGTAAAGGTAGTTTTCTCCTGGTCTTCTGGTGCGATGGCAATCTGATTGTACCCTGAATATCCGTCCAGAAAGCAATAGAACTCATGTCCTGCCAGTCTGTCTACATCTGGTCAATGAATGGTAGCGGAAAATGATCCTTCCTCGTGGCTTTGTTCAGCTTCCTGTAGTCCATGCATACTCTCCATCCAGTCACCGTTCTTGTTGGGATTAGCTCGTTCTTTTCATTGGTAACCACAGTAATTCCTCCTTTCTTCTTCGGCACACACACTGCATAGGACTTACCCAACTACTGTCTGAGATGGGGTAAATGATGCCAGCATCCAACCATTTGATTATTTCTTTCTTTACGACTTCCTTCATGATTGGATTGAGTCTCCGTTGATACTCCACTGTGGGTTTAGACTCATCATTCATCAGAATCTTGTGCATGCAAAATGATGGACTAATGCCTCGAATGTCTGCTATAGTCCAACTAATGGCTCTTTTGTGCTCTCGTAATACTCTCAGTAATTTTTTCTTCCTACTCCAATGTTAGTGAAGAAGAAACAATAACAGGTAATCAGAAGAGTTTCCAAGAAATGCATACCTGAGATGACTCGGAAGTAACTTCACTGCTCTAACTGTGGTGGTTCTTCAATCGAAGGCTTGATTCGATCTTTCTTTGGCAGTTCCAAGCTTTCAACTGGTGGTGTAGCTTTGAATCGGAATGGTTTGTCAAGGTAGTTGATACATTCCAGGATTTCATCATCTAGATCCCTGTCAGTCATGTTGGTGATGCAAGCTTCAAGTGTATCTGTGGGATTTGGCTCAGTATCCTAACGATACTGTCAATAACATCAACTCTGAAGCATTCTTCTTCCTTTTCATCACTCGGGAATTTCATGGCTTTGAAAACATTAAAGGTAACTTCTTGGTCCTGTACTTTCATGGTCAGTTCTCATTTTTGCACATCAATCACAGTTTACCTGTAGCCAAGAATGGTCTACCGAGAATGATATGGTATTTCTTTATCTTCTTCCATGTCAAGGATGATGAAATCTGCTGGGAGAATCAGTTTGTCCACTTTGACCAGCACATCTTCAACAAAACTCTTGGAAATGCGAGTGTTCGGTCAGCAAGTTGCAATGAAACTGAAGTAGGCATTGCTTCTCCAATTTGTAGTTTCCTGTAAATAGAAAAAGGCATCAAGTAACACTGGCTCCTAAATCACATAAAGTCTTACCGATGTAATGTTCTCCAATGGTGCATGGGACAGTGAAACTGCCAGGATCTTTCAACTTCGGGGGAAGTTTCCTCTGAATGATGGCGCTGCATTCTTCCGTTAATGCTACTGTCTCGTAGTCTCCCAATCTTCGTTTTCGTGAAAGAATGTCTTTCATGAATTTTACATAGCTGGGCATTTCTTCCAAGGCTTCTGCAAATGGAATGTTGATGTGAAGCTTTTTGAACACCTCCAGGAATCGAGCAAACTGCTTGTCCAGTTTGTTTTTCTGAATTCGTTGAGGAAAAGGTGGAGGTGGAATGATCTGTTCTTTTTCCTTTGCTTCTTTTTCCTCCATCTGTGGAACTGTATCTTTTGGAACTTCCTCAATTGTTGCTTTGATTCCAACATCTTTATTGATCTCAGTACCGCTTTTTAAGGTAATAGCTTGATATTGCTCATTCCCTCGGTTCCTTGGATTTGGTTCTGTATTGCTGGGAAGATTACCTGGCGGTCTGTAACTCTGAGCATTGGCCAGTTGTCCGATTTGATTCTCCAGTGCTTTGATGGAAGCTGATTGGCTCTGAAACATAGCATCATACTTTTTTAACTGATTCAGCACTTCTGCTATTCCTGGTTCATTTGTCTGTTCCTGGCCTTTGTTCTGGTGCTGGAATCCATGTGGTGGATAGTTCTGCTGTTGGAATCCAGGTGGTGGATTGTTCTTTTGCCCTGAATTATTGCTCCATGAAAAATTAGGATGATTCCTCCACCCTGGGTTGTAGGTGTTGGAGTATGGATTGTTCCCCTGTCTGTTGAAATTGTTGACATAATTCACCGTCTCTTCAAGTTGATTTGGTTCTGGTGCTCCTCCATATGGTGAACTTGTGGATCCAGTGGTTAAAGTCTCCATGAATTTGCATATCTGATCCAGCTTGGAGTTGACTGCTGTATTGGCTCTACTTTCATAAATTCCTACAATTCTTTGGATCATGCTCCTTTCTGTTGGCCACAAGGAATTGTTGTTGGCCATTTCTTCGATTAGTTCCCAGGCTTGATCTTCTCCTTTCGCCATTAAAGCTCCTCCAGCAGCAGCATCGATTGTGGTTCTCATTATTCCAGAAAGTCCATTATAGAATGTTTGGACTTGAAGCCATTTTGGAATCTCATGGTGAGGAAATTCCGGAGCAAATCTTTGTACCTTTCCCAAGCTTCGTAGAGAGTTTCGGAGTCTTGTTGTACAAAAGATGTGATGTCATTTCTCAGTTTTCCAGTTCTGGCTGGTGGAAAGTACTTTGCAAGAAATTTGGGGGCTAAAGTGTTCCAAGTTGTGATAGAACCTGCTGGTAATTAATGTAGCCAAGCTTTAGCTCTATCCTTCAAGGAGTATGGAAAAACACACAGTCGCATTGCTTCTTCAGCTTCTCGGTTGTAATTGAAAGTGCCGCAAACTTCCAGGACGTTGCTGATGTGGGCATTAGGATCTTCAGTTGCAATCCCCCCAAACTGAACTGACTGCTGAATCATCTGAATGCATGTTTTGATGTCACCCACATTTGCTGGTAAGGGAGGAAGTACAATACAAGAAATGAGTCTGTCAACCACCGGAATGGTTCTGTCTCGAATGGGAATTGGTGGTGCAAGTCAAAGGTTAAGGTTCCATGTTGACTAAAGCTTATTGGCCTTCTCGCCTTTCCCTTCTCAACTGTCTGATGGTTCTTTCAATTTCTGGGTCAAGCGGTCGTAGTTCAAAACTTCTGGTTCGTCTCATGAAGTTTCTGAGAACCTGAAACACAAGAAAACAAAAATAATAAGTAAAAAGAAAATTAGATACAAGTAAAAGTATCTAACCTCTAAAATAATAGTGAAAGATAATTAAGTCCCTGCCAACGGCGCCAAAAACTTGACCGGCGTAAACACACGCGTATAACGCAAGCGCACGTATCGTTCAAGTAGTATAAAAAGTATCGATCCCACGAGGACTTAATACCTAATCTATTAATTTTATGAGGTCAAATGATTACTAGTATCTAACAGGTTGTTTGATTGATTTGAAAATGTGACGATTCTAAATTTAAAACAAGTAAATTAAATTGTTCGAAAGTAGGTCTAAGAAAATTCAATATTAAAAATTATCTAGGGTTGTGATTTCTTCCAATATCATTTACAGATGAAGTGGTTATCTTAAAGTTGGGTAATATATTGATTTATTAACCTGGAACACTAAATTATGTGTAAGCCTATGTCGATGGTCAAACACAAATACCCATTTTAACCCAATTGAACCATATGTCTATGTCAACCAAATTATCTGGATTCATTAAGTTTAAGTTCCAATTATGGCTACCCCCGCCCGACAGGTATATGTCTATCCTGTAAGGAAATCTATTAAAGGGTTATCTATCCTCAAGGAAGATCGTTGGCTATTGAGTCTAAGGTCTTAAACTTAAAATCTCTATGTCTAGTTCATTTTAAGTTTCCAAGTTTAATTTTATTAATGGCCAGTTAATGAAAAAGCATTAAGATTAAGACTCAATAAATAAATCCTTATATTACCCAAACTATAATCTAACCCCCGGTGATATTAAAAGTCATCACAACCCCAGATAACTAATTTAGTTACAACACATAACTATGGCTAGTAAAAACTTGAAAATAAAAGACATAAAGTAAAAATGCGGTGAAGTAAATACTGAAAAGTAAATTACAGTAAAATAAAATGCTAAGGTAAAAGGAATTACTTTTACTACTACTAATTTAGATATCTCCCATAATATAATATATAAACTTGTGATAACATTACCAACCAGCCATATAGGCGGTATCCTGATTAAGTCAAATTAAGTCCAACCAGCCATTAAGGCGGTAAAAAGATTTGTCCATGAACCTGCCATATAGGCGGTAAGAAAGTTTAATTCCCAACCGACCAATCTGGCGGTATCCTTGATTAGTCAGGTTTAAACCAGATTAAAATGAATTATCAACCGACCAATCTGGCGGTATCCTTTTTAAGTCAATAGTTTAAATAGTGAATATATTATATTTAAAGGAGATTAATCTAAATAGCAATAGTAAAAGAATTACCTTTCACCCTATCTGGGGAAGTTATCTCCTCATGGTGAATAGTAAAAACTGTAAAAAGTAAAAAAGTAAATTACTATTATTACAAAACGTAATTAAAATTATTTACAAAACTAAAAACTAAGAACTAAAAGAAACTAGAGAGAGAACTCATTCTTTACATCAAAGAGATGAGAGAGAGTGGTACAACTGAAATTGGGATTTCGCGCTCTATTTATAGGGGTCAGAAGGGGTCGCGCATCGCGACGCCAAGCTCGCATCGCGACGCCCGTTTGGTCGACGTGGCAGCTTCTGGTTCGTCCGTTGAATATTCTGGATAAGGTGATAAGGTGACACGTGGCAAGGTGGTTGAGACTCAATTATTGTGACACGTGGCGGCTTTTGATTGGTCGACTAGATTCCTATCCGCCATGTGTCAGATAGGGATAAGAGAGCCAATAATTGATGCTGACGTGGCGCTGACGTGGTGACACATGGCAAAGTGACTGTCGGCACCATAGAATCGCGACACGTGGCACGCTGTGATTGGCTTATGATGGTGACACGTGGCACGACGCATGTTAGCAAAGTCAAACTTTTCTCAGATTCTGATTTGTGGACCCGGCGCACGTTAGCACTGTTCGAGCATGTTAGGCCTCGCGACGCCAAGGGCTTGCGCGTCGCAACGCACCCAAATTACCAAAATGCCCTTTTTGCCAATTTTCATTGTTTTGCTCCAAATTACCTCCAGAATGTCCTGAAACTTTATTTATCTACAAAATAACACAAAACACATCAAAATATTCACAAAACTGAAGAAACTATACAAAATATTAAGTTAAATGAGTGGGAAATAGTGATAGATTTACCATTCATCAATAGGTTGCGTTAGTACCTGCATAAATAAACATCCATACTATTAAACACGCAAATAACACACAATAAAATAAAACTAAAGTAAAGACAACTAAAATTAATCACGTGGGTTGTCTCCTCGCTAGCGCTAAGTTTAATGTCTCCAGCCAGACGGTATTTGAAGATTTTCCTTCACTGTGGCTCTGGATGTCCAATATAGGACAATGCAATATGCATTAATGTTCAAACGTCTCTTCCAAAACTGAGGTGGCAACTAGAATTCTTTTCCACTCAGTGCACATGCCACATTCTTCAACCTTTTAACTCTATGGGGTATTGAAATGAATGATAGGCTATTAGGAGGTCTCGTATGATGTTTGACTTTGAATGATTGTGCCATTTTGTCAAGCTTATGAGTGGTATCCATGATGTTATCTTCCTCATGTTATGATGTGTCCTTTTGTATCATCAAATTTTCAATAGGCTCACACAGTTGCTCTTACCTAACTCCTTATTCCATCACTCTCTCATTGATGCACCTTCAAATTTCTTCATCTAGCTCTTTATCAAACATATGCACAATGTATATTTCAAGATTGTCAATTTATTAGTACAAAGTTGATGTATCATGATCAACATCGTTTGATATATTTGTCCCTAAGCTCTCATCTTGATTTATTGGTGTGGACGGTTAGCTAATCTATTTATGTCTCCTCATAAATGCAATCATTGAATGAAGGGTTATTTAGATCAATTTGAGACTCTGATTGTTTGGGCTTTTGACAGGATATTTCTTACTCCTTAAACGGCTTCCCATCTCTCCATATTATGGTGTCCTTGTGAATCTCTTGACTTCTGAGGGCTTCTTCAGTGTCATCTGACAGTGTTCATTGAGGTATGCAGCTCTGGTTATTGGCTAGTTGTCTTAATTAGTCTTCCAAGCTCTGTAAGGATGTTGCCCGACTCTAAAATATTGCATCAAATTTAGCTTCCCATTTCTTGAGCATGTCAATGATCTATTCCTCCACGAATGGTTCTGGTTCTTGAGGAAATTCATGCGCTAGTGGTGGAAAAAAAGACATAATAGTTCAATGGGATATGCTGGACCTTCATTGTTTTGACATGTAAAATTCGGATGGTTTTACCAACCTAGATTATAGTTGAACGTGTAATGATCACTAAGGTGATCACCCCCACATATCTCACATCTCATCGTTATTCTATGAAATACTTGAGCATATATCGCGTTACTTCTCTATGACTTCCATTGATAGTTGTTGGCCTGGACTACAGGCCTCAGAAAATTGGACGGTGTCTCACCGGCATGGGTGTTGTATCACCTCTTATAACTCTTAATGTCTCTTTCACCCACTGGTGCTTCATTACTTCAACCACCTGAAATAAAAGAAAACTAAAAAAGAAAGATAAAAAAGAAAGACAAAAAAAAGGAGAGGTGTTTGACCGGCGTAAACACACACGTATAACGCAAGCGCATGTATCGTTCAAGTATTATAAAAATATCGATCCCACGAGGACTTAATTCCTACTTTTGTTATTAATTATTGATACTATTTATTTACAGATATCTAATTGAGGGAGAAGAGAATGATTGCTTGATTGATTTGGTTGATTGTAGATTTGCTAAATAAATAAATAAAAAGACAAAAGAAAATACTAAGGAAAATAACAAAAGACACAAAGATCTAGGGTTGTGAATCTTTCTAATATCTTTTAAAAGATGAAGCGATTATTTTATGTTTGTGTAATAAATCAGTTTACTAACTTGGAACACGAAATTATACGAAAGCCTCTGTCGATGGTCAGACGCAAATACCCAGTTTAACCAAATTGAACCATATGTCTATGTCAACCAAATTATCTGGATTCATTAAGTTTAAGTTCCAATTATGGCTACCCCCGCCCGACAGGTATATGTCTATCCTGTAAGGAAATCTATTAAAGGGTTATCTATCCTCAAGGAAGATCGTGGGCTATTAAGTCTAAGGCAGAAACCTAAAATCCCTATGTCTAGTTCATTTTAGATTTACCAGACAACAAGAAACATTAAGCTTAAGACTTAATAAGTAAACCTTTAAATTACACAAACTATAAAATAACCCCTTATAAACCGGTGATATTAGAATTCATCACAACCCCAGATAACTAACACATAACTAGGGCTTGTAAAAACTTAAAAGTAAAAGACATAAAGTAAAAATGCTGAAAAGTAAAAGACATAAAGTAAAAACTGAAGAGTAAAATAAAATAAAATGCTAAGGTAAAAGGATCAACTTTTACTATTTACTATTTAGATATCTCCCTTAATATAATATATTAACTTGTGATTATTTTTCCAACCAGCCATATAGGCGGTAACCTGATTAAGTCAAATTAAGTCCAACCAGCCATAAAGGCGGAACCAAAATAAACCTACCATATAGGCGGTAAGAAAATTTAATTACCAACCGACCAATCTGGCTGTATCCTTGATTAGTCAGGTTTAAACCATATTAAATTGATTTACCAACCGACCAATATGGCGGTATCCTTTTTAAGTCAATATTTTAAATAGTGAATATATTATTTTTAAGGGAGATTAATCTAAATAGTAACGGTAAAAGAATTACCTTTCACCCTAGCTGGGGAAGTTACCTCTTCATGGTGAATAGTAAAAACTGTAAAAAAGTAAGAAAGTAAATTACTATTATTACAAAACGTAATTAAAATTATTTACAAAACTAAAAACTAAAAGAAACTAGATAGAAAACTCTCTATTTACATCAGAGAATTCAGAGAGAATGGTACAACTGAAACTGAAATCTCGAGCTCAATTTATAGGCCTCGGTGGGCTCTGGGCGTCGCGACGCCAAGGCATTTGGCGTCGCTACGCCAGCTTCTTTTGGATGTGGCATGCTGAGGTAATGACACATGGCGATTCTGGATAAGGTGATAAGGTGACACGTGGCAAGGTGGTTGGAGCTCAATTATTATGACACGTGGCGGGTTCTGATTGGCTGATTCAGATTCTTATCAGCCACGTGTCAGATAAGGATAAGTCAGTCAATAATTGATGCTGACGTGGCGCTGATGTGGCGACACGTGGTGATGGCGACTGTCGGCACCATAGGATGATGACATGTGGCACAGCGCACGTTAGTAGATCAGCTGTGATGGTGACACGTGGCACAGCGCACGTTAGCAAAGTCAAACTTTTCTCAGATTCTGACACGTGGACCAGGCGCACGTTAGCACTGTTCGGCGCACGTTAGGCGTCGCGACGCTGAAGGTCTTGGCTTTGCGATGCGAAAAATTACCAAAATACCATTTTCGTCCAATTTTCACTGTTTTGGCCCAAATCACCTCCAGAGTGTCCTGAAACTTTATATATCTACAAAATAACACAAAACACATCAAAATATTCACAAATCTCAAGAAACTATACAAAATATTAGGTTAAATGAGTGGGAAATAGTGATATAATTACCACTCATCACACCCCCAAACCTAACATTTTGCTAGTCCTCGAGCAAAACACAAAATAAAATAACATAAACATTTTTAAAATAAAATTTAACTAAGCCACTTTTGTAGGGATCACAGTTGCATTTAGCGTATGCAACAAGCCTTTAAACTCCTAGGTGTCCCTAGTGGACGAGTTGTAGTCTCGTGAGGGTTTACAGCAATGATACACACAAACATTTTACAAAAGTAAAATGGTAGTGAAACTAATGCACACAAAAACAAAAAGACAAGAGAAAAGAGAATAAAGAAGTTAGTGACTAATCAGGTGAAACTTCTACTGCAAGTTACTAGTTGTTTTCTTTCTTTCTAAATTACTGATAAGTAAATTCTCCGATTATATTTACAATTCTCTATATACACAGCCAACAAAATATTAAACAACTCATTTTTGCCCACAACAGTCATAAGTGCAGTTGATAAGAGAGTAATATTTTTTTCCTAAAGTTTTATCAGAATTCACACCTTTTTGTAGCAATGGAATAAATTTTCTGATTTTTTTTCTTTGATTTTTTTCTATTTTTTTATTTATATACAATACATTCCGTCTATGTAGCGAGCTTTGGGTCGGTGGCTCCCAAACTAGTTGGCTTTAGGACACCAGGTGTTAAGACACCCCTACAGACTTAATTACTCAGACTTCAGATATATATATTTTTGCAGCATCTTTGATCCATGTAGCGAGCTTTGGGCCAGTGACTCCCAAACCAGTTGGCTTTAGGGCACTAGGTGTTAAAACACCCTTACAGACTTAATAACTCGGACCTCATATGTTTTTTTTTTACTCCATTACTTTTTGAGATGCTTCCTCCAATTAAACTAGAGCACTTAATATTACAAACTTCTCAATTCTAGCTCATGTCCGTATGTTACTATATATGTTGATAATATCTGTCAACTGAGCATATGAAGATCCATTTTAGTCAGTATTATGGAGAATTCACAAATTAAATAATTCAAAAGGAAAAAAAAATTAACTTATTTCGAAAATAGGCTTGAGATACGTCTCAGGAGTGAAAACTCCTTACTCAGCTATCTCTTACCAATTTCACCTTTTTAGTCAAAATAAAACACAAAACACAAAATATTTTGTAATTTTTGAAAAAATTTCAATTTTTTTTTGTATTTTTCGAAAAATTGTGGACTAAAAATAAAAATAACACACACATTAAAAATAAGGTACTGATCAACTAATTCCCTCCCCCAAACCTAAATGAGACATTGTCCCCAATGTCTTAAACAGTATAAGAAGAGTTTAGAAGGTACTACCTGGTTAGTTGAAATATAGAAAAATTACCGATTAAGATCTATATCCATTTTACGCTTCTTACCACGATCGCTATCTGACCAATTCAACTTGGAAAGAATGGGGTCGAGTTTTAGTTCAAAGGCTAGGATTTGGTCAATTAATTCTTCGGCCTTTGTAGCAGTCAGGAAAATATCTTGAATAGATTTTGTGACGAACTCATGTCTTTTGGCTTCCGCAAGAAATACAAACAGAATATCGAAGAAATGCTCAATGTTAAGTAACCCAATGGGCTTCCGATGAATATTTAAGTGTGCCCATGATGCTACGGTGAACATTTCTTTAAACGTTCCAAGCCCACATGGTAACGCAATAAACGCATCCGCAGTATTGATCATTTCATGGATTTGTTCAGACATACCTGATACAATGCGTTCATCTCCATTTGTTGGTCCAATTAATTGTTCGTCTGCCAAATGTTTTGGAATGATTCCCAAAACATGACCGCCACCTTCCTGAACGGCTTTTGAAATGCTTCTCATCATTCCAAGATTGCCACCGCCATATACTAGGTGCATATTTCTCTCTGCTATGACTCGCCCCAATTCTTTTGCAGCCTCAATGAATTCTGGTTTATTACCAGAATTAGATCCACAGAAAACACAAATTTGCTTGATTCGCTGCTGTGATGTTGCTTCCATTTTCTTTCTATTATTTGGATGTATATCTAGATGTGTCGAAGAAAGAAATGTAGAGCTGAATTTATAGAACCTGAAAATGGGTGAGTAATAGTAGCACTAGTACCTGCCAAATGACAATTATTAGATGAACGTTAAAATAAATCGTGAAAATTTTAAAAAGTTTAGATCTTGTCAGAGAAAATAAAGGAAATAAAAACATAAAAGCAAATCAAAGCAATAATTAAGGCAACAGAATTGTGTACGCAATAAGCCACTCGCTTAGTATAAATTCATTAGGAAGCGTCTCAAGAATTCATTCTTTACTCAGCCATCACTAATGAATTGTCTCTTTTCTTTGTGATTGCCAAACACCATTCCTTATGTCTTAAAAATGCTCCGTTTGTGCTTTTCCCTACAAAAATAACACACAAAATTATAAACTCTACAACATGTATACACAAAATTTAAAAATAGAAATTACAACAAAGTGCATGGGTTGCCTCCCTGCTAGCGCTAAATTTTTCATCTTCAGCCAGACGTGACTGAAATCTTTCTGTCAATGAGGTTTCAGCGTCGTTTTGGACGTTCGATTAATGACAATCCTGTGAGCATTGCTTTTGAAGGGTCTTTTCCAACGGTAAATGGGCAAAAATAATTTTGTCATATTTTGTGCTTGTGCCACCTTTTTGATCTTTGTTGCTCCAGTGGTTCCTGAAAAGAAAGAAAGAAAATCTGGAGGTCTCGTATGGTGCTTGACCTTGAATGGAAGTTCCATTCTATCAAGCTTCCGGGTGATGTCTTTGATTTGTACTCCCCAAAACAGTGATGTTTCGCCTGAATGCTCTGGATCTTCAATTTGGTCTGACAATTGCTCCTTCATTTGCTCTGTTTCTTGCTCCACCTTTTATTCACATATGAATTTTAAAATTTTCGTATTCAACTCTTCATCCGTCATCTGTGAAATGCATGCTCCATAAGTATATGCCTGAGGATGTAAAGATGTTTCTGACATTAGGTCTTCATCCTCTGATACGACTGGAATGTATGGTTCAGGTAGATCTTCTTCAAACATCAGTGCAAAGCAATCTCCAAGATCTTCATTTTGAGGATACATAATTCCATCCTCATTTGTTGGTGCAGTTGGTACAAACAGCTCAGCTTCTTCAACCTCGTCAGAGTCTGAATAATAGAAATTAAACAGAGACTTTGTTGGTTTGGGTTCCTGAACTGATACCTCTGGTTGTTGATACTGCTCAGCCTCGTCCTCTGTTATGATGTCATGATGAATCTCAGGATATTCGAAGGCTTCTTCAGTATCATTTGAATTTGCTCCGTGAGATATGTGATTCAGGTTATCTGTTAATTGTCTAACTTGATCTGTCATCCTCTGTATAGACGCTGCTTGACTCTGAATTTGTGCATCTAATTGAGCTTCCCGTTCTCGAGCCAATCTTTGAGCATGTGGATCAACTGATCTTCCTCTGATGGTTCTGATTGTTGATGGAGATCGTAGATGTATGGTGGATAAGATGGAAAGTATGATGGTTCTTCATACCATGAAGGATTTTTATAGCTCTGCCACCCTGGATTGTAGTTGTACTCACAATGATCTCTCGGGTGGTTACCATTACATATGTCACATCTCCTCATTTCGTTCTGTTGAGTAAATGTAGAATTGTTTGATTCTGACATCTAGTGATAGTTGTTGGGCTGAACAACAGGCCTCAGAAAACCGGACTGTTGCTCCCAGATTTGGGGTGTATCTTCTAGTAAAGCACGTGATCTCTCAATCTCCCAATAATGTTCCATTTTTCAATCACCTGAAAACAAAAGAAAGAAATATAAATTACAAATATAAATTAGATAGCTTCAAAATTAATAACTCAAGAAAAATAAGTCCCCGGCAACGGCGCCAAAAACTTGACCGGCGTAAACACACACGTATAACGCAAGGGTACGTATCGTTCAAGTAGTATAAAAATATCGATCCAACAAGGACTTAATTCCTACTGTTATTATTAATTATTGATACTATTTATTTACAGATATCTAATTGAGGGAGAAAAGAATGATTGCTTGATTGATTTGGTTGATTGTAGATTTGCTAAATAAATAAATAAAAAGACAAAAGAAAATACTAAGGAAAATAACAAAAGACACAAAGATTTAGGGTTGTGAATCTTTCTAATATCTTTTAAAAGATGAAGTGATTATTTTATGTTTGTGTAATAAATCAGTTTACTAACCTGGAATACGAAATTATACGAAAGCCTATGTCGATAGTCAGACACAAATACCCAGTTTAACCCAATTGAACCATATGTCTATGTCAACTAAATTATCTGGATTCATTAAGTTTAAGTTCCAATTATGGCTACCCCCGCCCGACAGGTATATGTCTATCCTGTAAGGAAATCTATTAAAGGGTTATCTATCCTCAAGGAAGACCGTGGGCTATTAAGTCTAAGGCAAAAACCTAAAATCTCTATGTCTAGTTCATTTTAGATTTACCATATCAATCTTATTGGTGATCAGATAACAAGAAGCATTAAGCTTAAGACTTAATAAGTAAACATTTAAATTACACAAACTATAAAATAACCTCTTATAAACCGGTGATATTAGAATTCATCACAACCCCAGATAACTAACACATAACTAGGACTAGTAAAAACTTAAAAGTAAAAGACATAAAGTAAAAATGCTGAAAAGTAAAAGACATAAAGTAAAAACTGAAAAGTAAAATAAAATAAAATGCTAAGGTAAAAGGATCAACTTTTACTATTTACTATTTAGATATCTCCCTTAATATAATATATTAACTTGTGATTATTTTTCCAACCAGCCATATAGGCGGTAACATGATTAAGTCAAATTAAGTCCAACCAGCCATAAAGGCGGAACCAAAATAAACCTGCCATATAGGCGGTAAGAAAATTTAATTACCAACCGACCAATCTGGCGGTATACTTGATTAGTCAGGTTTAAACCAAATTAAATTGATTTACCAACCGACCAATATGGCGGTATCTTTTTTAAGTCAATATTTTAAATAGTGAATATATTATTTTTAAGGGAGATTAATCTAAATAGTAACAGTAAAAGAATTACCTTTCACCCTAGCTGGGGAAGTTACCTCTTCATGGTGAATAGTAAAAATTGTAAAAAAAGTAAGAAAGTAAATTACTATTATTACAAAGCGTATTTAAAATTTTTTACAAAACTAAAAACTAAAAGAAACTAGATAGAAAACTCCCTATTTACATCAGAGAATTCAGAGAGAATGGTACAACTGAAACTGAAATCTCGAGCTCAATTTATAGGCCTCGGTGGGCTCTGGGCGTCGCTACGCCAGCTTCTTTTGGATGTGGCATGCTTAGGTGATGACACGTGGCGATTCTGGATAAGGTGATAAGGTGACATGTGGCAAGGTGGTTGGAGCTCAATTATTGTGACACGTGGCGGCTTCTGATTGGCTGATTCAGATTCTTATCCGCCACGTGTCAGATAAGGATAAGTCAGTCAATAATTGGCGCTGATGTGGCGACACGTGGCGATGGCGACTGTCAGCACCGTAGGATGATGACACGTGGCACGGCGCACATTAGCAGATCAGTTGTGATGGTGACATGTGGCACGACACATGTTAGCAAAGTCAAACTTTTCTCAGATTCTGACACGTAGACTAGGCGCACGTTAGGCGTCGCGACGCGGAAAATTACCAAAATACCATTTTCGTCCATTTTCACTGTTTTGGCCCAAATCACCTCCAGAGTGTCCTGAAACTTTTTTTATCTACAAAATAACACAAAACACATCAAAATATTCACAAAACTCAAGAAACTATACAAATATTAGGTTAAATGAGTGGGAAATAGTGATATAATTACCATTCATCAGTGTTTAACTAAACAAGTAGATTGTTGTCATAATATTAATAAAGAAAAATAAATTAAATCCTTGGCAACGGCGCCAAAAACTTGATCGCGATTTTATAAATCTAGCACATAAACGCACGTATCGCTCAAGTAATACAGTGACAGTTAGTCGGATGTCGAACCCACATAGACTTATATTTCTCTTATTAATATCAAGATTAACCTACTTAACTTAAACTAAACTATTGAGGAGAATAGTTGATTTAATGATTTAAGTAAATAGTAAATGAAAAGCAAATAACACACGTTAGGAAGACCTTATAGATAGAAGAACCTAGGGTTGCAACTTCACCTAAGCAACGCAATGTGTCCAGATATTTTTCATTCAATTGGGTTGTCGTTACTAATTATTAACCTAGAATGCTAAATTAATCACAAGCCTCTTTAGATGGTTAGATGAAAATATTCAGAATAAATCAATTAATTATATGTATATATTAATTAAATTAATCTGAATTTATTAAGGTCAGGTTCTAATATTGGCTATGTATGCCCTTTAGGTATATGTCTATCATGCATGGAAATATATTCAAAATTAAATCACACGCTATTATTCACATGGAAATCCTAATTTTCTCCATCGAGTTCCTAAAGATTTACCTAGATTATTCTATTATTGTCTAAACAAATAAAATATACATTCAAGCATAGAGAATAATAAATAATCAATAACAATCCCAAAAGAATAAAAATATGTAAATAATTAATTAAACATATTTTGGATCTATTACAACCCTAGATTTAATGAATTAATCACTCATAATATTTAATAAAAACAAGATAGTCACTATTTCAAGCCAAGAACTCATAAAATATAAGGCTAAAGAGAAAAGGGAAGAAAGAGGCTCTCATTTGCAATCTTCGACTTCAAACTCCACCTCCTATTGAAGCACTCATTCTAGCATTGCTCTAGGCATTCTTCTATATTCTAGAGGCTCCAAAATATGTTATGAGGCTTGATTATAGGTTTTGGAACGAACTTATACTTATATACGAGGTCAATGAGGTATTTCCTCTTAAAAAATCAGAATCAGGGCGAGTTGGGGATGATTTTGGATGCGCGTCGTGACTTTCTTCATCCAGATTGGCGTGCGTCGTGAAACTTATGCCTTGGGGTCGCGATGCGCCAATTCAATTAAGGCATAATGGCATTTTTGACATTCTGTGCAAATTGTGTTCATGCACGTGTCTCGACGTGATTCCAGTATCGGGACGCTCGTTTTGACTTTGAAATACATCCTGATTTGCTCCGTATATTATCGTTTTCATCCATAGTTGAATCCATTGAATCATGATATTATTTCGACCTACCAAACACACCCAAAATACATCAATTTGTTCATATAGTTCGATATCACCCAATAAAAAATTAAGATAAAATGACGGGAAATATGTGTATTATAATCGCTTATCATCTCTACAAATGAAAACCGTGAACTCATAAGAGATTGTGTGGAAACTTTTTTCAGGATACAATGAAAAGTGTTTTTGTTGATTTGTGATTCAATCAATCACAACCTAAGAATGCTTTTTTTTTTTTAATGATTTGAAGTAATAAAGAGACGAGTAAGTAATTTTGAATATGTTATTCATTGATTTTTTTTTTTAAAAAAATATTTTATGAAAATCACGAGTCACATTAAAGAGACAAAATTTATTACAAATAGATGTAACTTTTCTTTTCAAAATCAGAAAATGGATTCTGGAAATCGCAATCGCAATCTCGTTCGAATGAGAAATTACGTCATTCGAATGAGATCCTTAGGAATGCATACTCGATAGGCTTTATATCGACCATTCGAATGACTAAAAGGTCCGTTCGAAGGGTCTATATAGAAAATAATCTAGACACCTCGCTCGAACTACCAGAAGGTCTGTTCCCCAATTAGTCAGTGTAAGGCAATATTCAAAAATAATAAGTATTAAAAAAAATTCCTACAAAATTATCCCATTTTCACTCCTAAAGTTAGTGAAAATCCGAAGATTTTATAACACTTTTTAAATAATCATTTTCCCATCCATTGTTATAAAAGTGTATATTTTTCCATTTGAAGTTATAAAAATTTATCATTTTCCACCTAAAATCTTGTTAAAATTATAAATTTCCCAATCCTAAAAAAGTGAAAATTGATACAATTTTAAAACATCATATGGAAAAATGATAAGATAAAAAGTATTATAACAATTTCAGACTTTTGCTATATTCAGAATGGAAATAAGATAATTTCCTTTATAAAATGGAACTAGATATATATAGACCCATGTGTTTCTGTATTTTTTATTTCCCAAAAAGAGAACAAAAGATAGGTAACACTGCCCAAAGCCGGTTTAGACCGCCGAGTTAAGGCTACTGTTTTATTAAATAGAGTCGTTTATCGAAGTAAGAGTGTGAAATTCTAATTCTTTCGAGTATTTTTAATACATTTCAATATCCCTTTATATATGAATAAGATCATAATGAAATACATGGAATACAAAAAAAAAAAAAACATACATGAATCTTGTAGAAATTATGGTACATTGTACATATCGATATGTGTAAAAATTCATTATATCATAAACATTGATTAAAGTGAATTGTAGATATCGAAATGTAAGGAAATCCTATACATCAAAAACATTAATTAAAGTATGTTCTAGATATCGAGATATGTGAAAATACAATTTATCATAAATATTGATTAAAGTGAATTGTATATATCGAGATGTGTGAAAATTCAATATATTATAAATATTAATTAAAGTGAGAAATTAAATATAATTTTATCCACATGTCAGCACCAGATGAAATAGGGGAAAAAAATATATACAACAAGTATAATATGATATGAAGTATAATATGATATGATATGATACTTTTTTAAAAACTTCAGTGATTCTGGCCGACGAATCATGCACATGGTGACTGCGGGGTATTTATGCTAATGTTATTCCATTTTAGGCCTTTGTTGTATTCTTCTACATATTCATGCAAGTTTGGTTAGGTCTTTTCTGTATATTCATGTAACCTTACTTGTACCTTGATGTATTATTTTATATTACATTGTTTAGTGACCTATTTTGCTGCTGTAGAGGGCGTAATTAGTCATGTTTCATTTATTATTATTTACATTTAATAACATCACTTTATTCCCAACAACCTTATCATTAACTAGTAACCACCTCCTTAATTCTAAACCACCAATGACTAATATTACTATTCTACAATTACCACAAGTATTAAATGAACAGTAACGTTCAACATTTTTTTGGACTCGAGTATAAACAACCTCTGAAGGAAAAAATGATTATCTTTAAGTGTTTAATTTTTTTAGAATTTTCGACGCTAAAGGCTAGTTGAAGGAAAAGTTTTATCATCGAAAATCAACTGGCGACGCTAAATATTTATGTGTCGCCTATTTGTCGTCGTCAAAACCCATAATAGATGACGATAAAGCTCATTACCTTTTAGCGATGAACATATGTAGCGTCGCTAAATATCTAATTTATTTAGCGTCGAAGTTTGCCTTGTCGACTCCAAATTAAGACTTGGAGATGCTAATTTTTTTAAATTTTATTAGAAAATAAAATATTATTAATATATATAATTAATCGGTAATTATATATATTTTAATAATATTTTTTTAATTTTTAAAATGAATTAAAATAATTATTATATATATATATATAATAAAAGTTTTATTCCATAAAAAAATCATGTAGGACGATCGGTCAAGGTAGGTGCTGCATTTGTCGGAACTAGAGTAACTGTGGAGGTTGATCATACACCAATACTCTGAGCAAGCGATCTATTCACAAGCACCTGCAAGCTCGATATTTCTCGATCGTGCTCTTGCTTCTACCTCCGCATCTCTTCATTATGCATCTCCATTCGGTCTTGAGTCAGCTTCAACTGCTCCCTCAAGATAATGACTTCCTCTAAGGAGCTGGACTATCGAAAAGTAGCCCCCGCAGCCTTCCGACAAGTGCCAAGTAAGCCTTTACACCAGCGGAAGTAGAGAACAAATGAGAAAGATTGCCAGAGAATACTTTAAAGAAAGTTTACTTTTATTACTTAAGCTTAATTCACAAGAGACGGCTTGAAATGCTTCGATTTCTAACTTTTTAGGCATTTTTCTAGTTTCCTACAAATGATGCCTTTCACCCCTATTTATAGGCAACTTCTCTTTAAATGAGTGTTGGAAATTTATTCTCATAGAATTTTCCACTAAAATATCTAGATATTTACATATATAATTTATCTCTACCTATAATATTTTACAACATGATTTAGATATTTATACCCTTTGAATATTTAGGAGGTTCTATAAACTTGTCTATCATTCTATAGGTTTCTAAAACCTTCCATAAACTTCTAGAACCTTCAATAGGATTCTAGAACCTTACAAATGATTCAAAATTATTCTTTAACTTTTCCGAACCCAGATCCTTCCAAAACCTTCCAGATCCTTTCAGAACCTTCAGGGACTCTTTAGATAACTCTTGAATATTCAGGGAACTTTTGGTTTCCCCTATGTTTAGCCTTCAATGTAGAACTTTATTGTTTATAGGGCTGGAGAATCTGACGGATCGTGACATCCTCTCCTACCTAGCTTGGCGTCGCCCTCCGCGCATCATCTTCCCAAAACTTTGTAATGTGGTTCTGGAACTGCCATAAATGATCCTCTCGTTCCATACTGGCCTCGCTATCCGGTTGTCCTTTCTACTTCACTAAGCACTCTTTGTAGCTTGGTAGGATGCATGTCATTGGAACTACTCGATGGGCTAGGATCATGTCTATATATTTGTCACGAGAAACAGTTAATGTTGCGAGCAAATTGTGTTTATACTTCCAAAGTATCCATACACAATTAATTAGCCTAATTTCAACAAGAAACTATATTATTATGTATCTAATACATAATTCATCACTATATGTCTCACTAATGATAACTCACTCATAAAAACACAGCTTTGGAGAATATCAAACTTATCTATCAAGGTTGATTCAAAGTTCCAATCTACTTCTCCTTGTTGAAATATTGTGGATATCTTCCAAATTTAGCAAGCTTGACTTCAAGATCCAATTTTGATTCCAATGCTAGCAAGCTTTACTCCAAAATCCAATCTTGATTTCTCCTAGTCGAAACATTGTAGAAATCTTCCAAAGCTTCTCTAAACACTTCTTCAACTTGGACTAATTTCTATAACTCTTGCTTGTTTTCAGCTTTCTCAAACTTAATTAAAATCTTGCTCAAGCTTGCTATCTATAGCAAAACATAGGTAATTTTTAATTAATAAAAGTTCTAATAAACTTTTATATGAGCTTAATCTAATTTGTCCAAATATGTATAATTAGGTGTGACTAATCACCTTTGTCTACCACTTTGATTAAATCCAACTAAATCAAGATAAAGTTTAATTAATGGATTAGTTACATGTATATCACTTTGATTTAATCTAATAAAATCAAGCTAAATACACCTATTATTACATATTTGTAATTATCAAAATATCCTCCAATGGTAGAGATATTTATGAATTTACAACAAAGCTCTTGTTTAATTTTGGTTTAATGCAATTGGGTCAAAGTAAATAATTAATAATATCCAATAATAATTAATTATTTTAGTTTATAATATCAAATATTATCGGTTACCCAAGTGCTCAACGAGTACACCTCATATTGTGAGACTTTTTAAGTCCAGACACATTCTTCATATAAGCCTAGCTTATATGTACGCAATTCGGCCACCTCCAAATTCGCGAAAAACACGAACGACATTCCAGAACTATAAAAGTCGAGGTCATTACATATGTTTAACAATCTCTCAGTCATAGGCTATCCGAGTTGTACTTAGGAAACATAGATTTCAGTTTTCGAGGCGCACATCCCATGTCGACATATCCACGATTCTTTAAAACTAATCAAAAACCATTTCTGATATATACGATCCACCCTAGGTGATCGGGTTTGGTCAAAGTTTTAAGAATCGTGGCATACTCACATGGATACATAAACCCATTATGGTACACATACAAGCCGACAGATCTTATCTTGATACGCACTTGATTAACGAGTGCATCGGCTCATACCCAATGAATATCCAGTGGTCACACCATGAAAGGTCTCTGAAATATATGGCATCAAAGTGTGGAGGATCACACAAAAAATCAATAATATCTTATAGTCAAAGGATCACATATGCTACTTGACTCGAATAGATTCTTATTAACGATGGTGTGTACTTCCAATTATTAGGAATCATCAGTGAGTCATTCAGTATTCGGTCCAACGAATACTAATATGTCTATACGAGCTTCCATTGCTCATGGTACATTGGGTTAAACATTAGAACTCAAATTCCACTATGCATGTGCTAGTCTTATAGGTTATAGGAATTCGATCGTATTCTGAAGCCAACGACTAGGAATAACTACTTAAGAATAGTTTATAATAGTAATACTATCCTAAAGTCGGACCACCCAGTGTCCAGTATTACTACATGACTATTCTAAGGTCGATGTCATTTTCAGCATATTTATACATTAATCTAATATGCATAATAACATTACCATTAATAAGGTTTGAAATGAAAATGTAGTAATTTTATTAATAAATAATAAAATATACAATACATTATTCAAATTGGCACTCCAAGTACCAACTCCAATATACGTGATACGTCTCATTTGCTCTAGGGCAAGTGGAAAATTATTAGGATATATGTCATAGAGTTTCATGTAATTTGTAAACGAAATTATTTATTTGGATAAAAGATGCATTATTCATTTATAAATTATTTTGATTTAAATCACATATTATTAATTATCTTGTTTACCATTGATTACTTATGTGCCTTCAGGCTTAGTGTATGAGTGTCATACACAAGAGAATTTAAATTTGAAGTTAGTAATCTAAAACAGTCCCTAAAGAGAAAACAAAGCGGATACTTTGTTTGTGGTTTATCTATAGCTGCGGTATATTCTATAAATGTATTGCGACCTTGATCCAGGATCGTCCATGTGGTGACATGCGAATGAAAGTACCTTATATGATGTGATCATATAGGACTAGACCATAATAGATATGAATTTCTCATAATATCTGTTAAATAAAGAAATTCATTTCAATCTATTAGATTATCATATATGGATTTATCTAAAGAAATTCAATTCATTCCAATTTAGAATTGGAAGTTGTAACATTTTATTTGGTAACTTGTTAATGTCTTATTTAAGACATTGATTGATTTTTGGTAGTTACCAAAAGGTCATGATGGCCAAATATTGGAGGGGGATGGAAATAATTTTGTTTTGTTTTGATTAAAAACTAATATATATATATATATATAAAAGAAAAATATGTTTTCTTTTTATCCTAATCTATTTTGGTGCAACCATAGCCTCCCCAAGTTCTTTTGTTTTCTCTCAAGTGTTGAGGAACAAAAGAAAAGCCAAATATTTTGTGTGATATTTTGAATCTCTAAAGTGTTTAGGGATTCGTTTTGTGAGAACATAGCATACTCTATCTTTTGTTGGTTACGAGCCATAACACGGAAGACCCTTTGAAACTCGAGACAAAATCATTTTCACCCTTTTCTTATACCACTTGGCAATGAGCATAAAAATTTACTCATTGCCGCCCCCTTTTGGTCTTCAAGGGACTATTTCGTTAACTTATTTTTATGCATTTTTGGGGACATTAAGGGATGTTTTGGGTGTTCTTTAGGGTGATTTTTAGTTGAAAAATCAGACATGAAATCTTGCCCACATTCACGCAAATCATAGGTTGTTTGGGTGTGTTGTGTGTGCGTGTGAGGTGGTATCTTGCTGTTGTGTTGGGGCTGTTTTGGGGGCTGATTTTGTGTTGATAAAATCATCAAAAATAACTCAAAACAGTGGCAAAATAGACTATTCATATTCAGTCAACAAAAAGGGGAGAGCGTGAAAAAAATTCAAGATCGATCCCGGTGCCTAACAGGCTTCCGCCGCACAGGAAATCTTTTCGTACAATATATTGAATAACTTATTTCATTTCCTTATATGAGGCTTTATTTATATACACATCTAGTAAACTTATTGTTATAACGTATCAAAATAATTAATGCTATTAATCCTACTACAACAAGGAAAAATCTAGTTAATAAAGGAAATACAATACATGGAACTCCTTTATATTATTTAGGAGACAATGATACTTTACTAATATTGATGAAATAGTTTAAATAAGGCCCTAAGTCAGCCATAAAAGCTTGATTCTCGAAATAAGATAAACTATCCAAAATAAGGCATCACAACAAGCTTTACACAATAATTTATAGGCTGAAATGCTCCTTAAGGTTGGCCCAATATTTGACCATGTTGTTGGGCCACCAAAATAGGAATGTTGCTACACTAAAAGTCATCACACATGGAATAAATAAGTTAGAACATGATACTCTCCCCCACTCGATTCATGCAATACTCGCGTTCTGTCTTCATTGAAGAATCCATAACCATCAGCAAACTTCGCACTTGGACCAATTACTCATGACCTAACCTTTGGTGAATGTCCCCAATAGTATATACAAAACACTAGCTCCACCGCTATGTCATAAATCATATATATCTTCAAAGATGTTTCCCTTAAAGTGTTACATTCTGAAACCCTCGTGTCTCATTGAGTGGGCTTAGACCCTTCGAATGAAAGTCTCGATGCATGACAAGCCCCAAGATGGCCTCGAACATCTCGAGCTTTCCCCCCAATGACTGAAGTCAACATTATATAGAAATTATGCGTCTTATTCAACAACTTAGCGCAAACATGTTGCAACTCATATATAAACCTAAAAAAGATCTATGCTCGACCATTTCAACTCATTTTGCTATTTCTCCCCCCATTTGTATTCTCTTCGAGGTTCTGGCCAACCCGATATACGATAATAAGATGATAAAAAATAGTAGCAATAGAACGACTATGTTTATTGTTGGATGTCCTATGCTCACTGCCCACACACAACAAGCTGATGCTCCTACAACCAAATAATATTGACGTTTCATATTGCACTTTATCTAACAAACCCAATGATCATTTGCAGAGTGCTATCGATTCCAATTGCTTTCGAAATTCTGTAGACTCCCATTAGCTATCATATATGGTGTCTCATATGACATCCTTCTGCCAATTTCATTATCCTCCTCACCTCCAATTTCAATCTTCTTTGACAACCCAAATGGCATGTCATTTTGTTTATGCAACACCTTAGGAAAAACAGCTCTTCTCATACTGACTTTCCTAATCGCACCATCAAGTCCTTCTCCCTCATGCCTTACTCTATATGAGGTTTGCATCACCAAAAGTAAATAGCGGTTAGAAGTTGGTTTTACCACTATTCCCCTCCAAGATGCCTAACGCATTCAAATGGGGTAGTGGCACTACCTTGTGTTACGTAAGAAATCCATGCCCAAAGCTACCTCCATATCATTAAGCAGAACGACTAAAAATTCGACCTTTCCGTACCAATTACCAAGGCGTATAGCCACTGCGAGCTACACCATAAATCATCCTTATCCTCTTATTTATCATCTTGAGGAAACCTCATCTCCTGACTTATTTTAGTCCCAAACGCCTTACCGACGCACTACTTATAAATTTATGTGTAGCCCTCTATCAACTAGCCCTAAAATTATCTTACTATTAATGTGGCGTTCAATTGCATTAGGTCTTTACCTCAGTGTTTTTCCACTATGAAATCCTCCCTTAAGTCATGAGAAGTTATAGTGCCCCTATGACGCATCTTATTTATCTTTTTCCATCATGGTGTTGAACTTCTTCTTTTTTAAAAATTCATGTGACCAACTATAGCCACTGCATTTTTGCACATAAATCCCTATGATGAGTCTCATTTAGAGGCACTACCTTTTATGTCACGGAAGTCGCGGGAAACGGACGTCGGAAGGGGAAATTCAGAATAAGTATGTCATCAAGTTCATTTCACAAGTTCACTGTTTTCGTTCGTGCTGCGTTTGTTACTTTGTTCAAACGTCAGACAGATTGCGGACGTTCGTGTAGCGTTCGAAGAGGCATTCAAACGGTGTCGGTATTTCTGGTTTTGCTGCCAGGCCTCACAACCAAGCCCAATTAGCCCACCAAAGCCCATTAAAATATAATTAAATCATATACCAAATTAAATGAAATATTAATAAATCATATACCAAATAAATAAAACATTAAATAAAATCATGCCTAATTAAAATCAATCAACCAATTATATTCCCAATCAAAAATATCTTATACCAAACTAAACAAATATTATGCATAAACAAACAAATTAAATATATTTAATTTCCTAATTAGCCAAATCTTGTCCCCAATTAAAAATATGTTTTCCTTATTTGACACCAAATCATATCTCACCTTTAATGCCAAATCCTTTCCTTGTCAAGCAAGATTTAACCCTAGCCATTTGCCTATAAAAAGAACCCAATTCCAACCCTTGAACCCTCATAGTTCATCCACAAAAAAAAAAAAACCCATAGTTCATTCACACAAGAAAATACTCAAGCTCATTGACACAACCAAACTCACACACACAACCCTCACAAATCAAACACACAGCCGAGACATATAAACACCAGTCACCGAAATCACACGCATAAAGCAGCAGCCATACACGCATAACATCACCACCGAAAATACAAACCCCCAAAAAGCAGCCCAAACACCCAAAAAATAGTCACTTATTTACCGAAAACCAGTAAGCCAATATTGTGACCAGAATACAGTAGCAATAGCAGCGAATCGGAGTCAAAATAGTAGCTCAAGCAGTGGAACAGTGGGGAAAGACGTGAACCTGTGAACCAGAGGAGTTGCGGAGCATCCCCATTTTCCGAAAATCGTGCACCGTACTTCCGAGAGTCGACATAAAAGGTTAGACCTGAGGGCACCTTTCTCATTAGTTTATATTCGTCTTTTAATTGTTTATTGAATTCTATTCGCATGAGAGTCATTTGTGAATGCATGTTGTGGCTGTGAATAAAATGGAAAATGTGTCGCCTCTTGTGGTATATAGGATTGAAACCCGGACATAAATTTCATAGCCGATTCCGAATGGACGGTAGTATGATCTGTACTCGGGATACAACTCCACGTACCACTTGAGTAAACGGCACATATTTCGTTTTCTGTTGTTTTGATGTGTTTATTATTCGTTATTTAATTTCTGCATGTTATTCGTTCGTGTAATGATGTGATCGAGCGCATGGGCTTAGTAAGTCGGATTAAAGGTCCCATATTTTGAGGGGTTAAAACCCTTTACCACGATGGTTTGCCGCGCCGGTTGATGTAAATTCAGTTGAATGTAAGATGTGTTCAATCGGGTATAAGAAGTTAGATATTGTTTCTTTTATTTCTTATATGCATTGGTGATAAAGCGCATGGGCTTAGTAAGTGCGATTAAAGGTCCTCTCTATTTTGAGAGGTTACAATCATTTACCACGATGCTTTGCCGCGCCGGATAATGTATATTTGATTGGATGTGAGATATGTTCAATCGAATACACGAAGTCCGATATCGTTGTCTTTACTTCTTTATATATGTATGGTGTTGTTTGCGCATGAGCTTAGTAAGTGAGATTAAATGTCCTCTATTTTGAGAGGTTAAAATCCATTACCATGATGCTTTGCCGCCCTGGATAGTGTATGTTCGATTGGAAGCGAGATGAGTTCTGTTTATTTATATATGTGTTGTATGCATCAGGTCTGGTTCCGTTCGAACGCGTTCTCGAACGCCACACGAACATGAACCTTCTGTTTACCATTCGAACGCATTCTTGAACGCTACGCGAACGTGCAAGTAGTTTCTTAGTTTAATCATGCATCAGGTCTGGTTCCGTTCGAACACGTTCTCGAACGCTATTCGAACGCGAACCTTCCATTTACCATTCGAACGTGTTCTCGAATGCTACGCGAACATGCACTCATTTTCTTGGTTTCATCATGCATCAGGTCTGGTTCTGTTCGAACGCGTTCTCGAACGCTATGCGAACGCCAACCTTCTGTTTACCGTTCGAACGCGTTCTCGAATGCTGCACGAACGCGCACCCACTGCACTGAGTCATTTTCATCGCATCACGACATGTCTATTTTAGCATATAGTTGTCTTTTTTACCTTATGCATTTGTAATACCGCTTAGGTATCTATTCTGTCATGCGTTAATTGTCTTTCCTTAATATGCATGCTTGTATGAATGTTATTTTTTTGCGCTTCTGTGTCTACCAATGTGAAATTGTATGCTTTATGTATGTCAATTTATCTGTATGCAAATTGAGACATAGATTACATGTAAATAGGCTGTATGTAAATTCGGATATGTGTTACATGTAAATTTAGATGAACTTGTTGATATATCCATGTGAACTTAGGGGTAAATCATCCTTGGAAATATGTTGCTTAGGCTTGGTTAGATTATTGCACAAATCATGTTATTACAAGTGGCATAAGTAAGGGACCATTCCGAACCCAACAGTTTGAGGTCTTCTCTTGCGAGGGGTGAGTGCGGCCTTAAATCTCATTTTCCCGGTTCACACCGGGTGGCGACTCCATCATTCTCCGGTTTAGTCCCCCGCGGGCTACTCCGTACTCCCAACTAGGCCGCGAGCCTAGAAAGCATGTGTCGCCTAGTTCCTGTGTCCCACAGTCTGGCGACTCCACTGGGGATAGAGAATCGGCCCCGAAATATTGTCTTGTAATGTTTGGATTTGTGTTTTAATTAACCGTGTCTACAGTGGGTAAAATAGGGGCTTGATCAAAGATATTTTAAGGCTAGGTAATGGTTTGGTGTCTTCCTTCATTCACTACCTTTCTATAGGAAAAGCTGGGAAGGCACCTAGATAATCATGATCATTGGGCCGTTTTGTGACAGACTAATTTGGAGGACTTGTTGCTTATTCCTGTCACCAAGTGATAAGAGCCTAAGAGGCTTGGGTATTTAAGAGAGTTCGCTCCACCCTCCCTATGGGGAATCTGCAACAAGAAATCCATTTGACAGTTAGTCACACGCTATGACTTATTGGCACGTACTTTAGGGTATAAAAAAGGTGCGCTCACTTGGTCGTTCGAACCCTTGAGTGGGGAGACCTAGTTGTGAGCAATCCTTCGCCATCGAGAGTCTTTGTCTACACTCCCACAAACCCACACGTAGACCGGGGTTGTATGCCTATAGCAACTATTTCCTTGTGCTTGTGGACCATCCTCATTTGGATGTATTGAACTTCTTGTCAGGAATGCGAACTTGTTGGGCCATTTAAACTGGGACGAGTTCGTATCCTATGACAATTAGGCCCAAAGCTTCTGAAATGTTGATGGGCCACTTTGTAGAAATTATTATTTTAATACTTGAATTATCTCTATGTGCTTGTGTTTGGGAACATGGTCGTTTGGATCCATTCGGACCTTTTTTTCATGAGGTATGAGCTTGTTGGGCCATTTAAACTGGGACAAGAACATATCTTATGATGATTGGGCCAAAAGCTTCTAAAATGCCAATGGGCCATTATATGTTTGTGTTTAGGAATATTATCATTTGGACACGGTTGGACTTCTTGCCATGAGATGTGAACTTGTTGGGCCATTTAAACTGGGACGAGTTCACTCCTATGACAGTTAGCCCAAAAGCTTCTAAAATGATGATGGGCCGATTTGTGTAAAAATTTTAATGAGTTGATATATTCATTGTATCGCACATATCTCATGCATCTCATGCATACATACATCATGTTAACTCTCTTGTGTCAAAAGAGCCATCATAGATATCCGTTGGGTTGGGGAAAGAGGAAGACTTGTTAAAAGGCCAAAAGCAAACATGAGCGAATCAGAGAATGAATCATCCCGTATGGATCAGTGTGAGAACAGTCTCACCAAGATTACTGAACAGTTACAAGCCTTGACCGCTGCTGTGGCTAATATGGATGTACCCCGTGCTGGGGGAAATTCTGAGATTGTGAGGCGTGAGGAGCCTCTGAATGGGTTGGGGGATGATATCCCCACTTTTGATGATGATATGGCAGAGTATGCAACAGGCAGAGTGATGGATCTCAGGCCGGGATACAGAAACTCAGTGATCAGATGGAGTCAGTTACCAGTAAACTGAAGGGGAAACATGAGGACTTGTTGGATTATGAGGCGTTGACCTTCGAAGAACAGCTGCCAGCTCAGTTCAAGATGCCGAGGGTCCATTTGCGGCAATATGTCTCAATGATGAGTTCAGTGGGCCTATCACAGCACCAAGTCTAAAAGATGTTTGGGATGTCACTCGAGGGAGCATCTGTAGTATGATATCACAGCCTTGAGAAAAAGGTTAAAGAAGATTGGAAGGAACTAGCTGATGCTTTTCTGAAGCAGTATGTCACAGACCTAGAGATTGATTTGTCACTCCGAGATCTGGAGAACACTAAGCAGAAGCCGAATGAGAGCTTCAAGGAGTATGTAGACCGCTGGAGAGGTCAACTTTTGAAAATGCGGACTCGGCCTTCAGAGAAATACCAAATTAAGATGATTATCTAGGGTACTAAGCCCTCCATCTATGGTAAGCTGAGGAGGATGACCTTCATGATTGCGGATTTTCAACAGTTGAGGGAGACTGTCATGGACATTGAAGAAGAGAAGGCGGAAAACCGGAAGTTATATGGCCATAATAGAAGAACTTTTGGGGGGCCTTCTGAGACCAAGCCCGCTACTGCCGAGGTCGCTTCCGTCAAGAATAGGCGATTCTACAATCTTGGTAGACCTTTGTCAAAGGTGCTTGAAAAGTTGAAGGGACAATGGCTCTTAAAACCCTTAGAGCCTAAACCACTTCCAGATCCTATACCACCCAACCTTGACCTAAGCCTGTATTGTCACTTCCATCAGAGGAGAGGCCATGAAACTGACAGCTGCACCCGCCTTAGGCATAAAATCCAAAACCTCATCGATGCCCATAAAATACCTGATCCTGAGAAAGAACAACCCAACACACATCGGAACCCCCTACCAAATTACCACTCCGTTCCACCACCCACTTACATGATCAACTTCAGCCTGCCCGAAACCTTTGTCCTCCAAACTCTCAACCACCAGGCTTCTTACGTTGAGATAAAGGATAACAGTGAAGAACCATAGGGCAAGGAAGAAGGCAATGTTGCGAATGATGAATTTATCCCTCCTAGTTTATTTGATCCTGCATTTTTAATACAGACATTGACTTAGTCTACATGTTCGAATCATTTTCTTAAATGATAATAAAGACGTTCATTTCGCTGAATCTCTTTTGCAATATGAGTATATTTGAGAAAAGCATTCCACCTTGGTACTATGAAATTCAGTGATGTTTAGAACATTGGGAATCTTCGGAAGCAACAACAGTACAGTCAGTTTCAGAAATGAATCAGTATCAGCTTGGGGTCGAGGCCCATATCAGCATCAGTTTGGGGATGAGTCTCAGGGCCGAGGCCCACATTAGTATCAGCTTAGGGGCCGAGGCCCACATTAGCATCAGTTTAGGGGCTGAGGCCCACATCAGTTTCAGTTTTGGGGATGAGTCCTAGGTCCGAGGCCCACGTCAGTTTCAGTTTGGGGATGAGTCCCAATGCCGAGGCCCACATCAGCATCAGTTTAGGGGCTGAGTCCCAGGACCGAGGCCTACATCAGTTTCAGTTTGGGGATGAGTCCCAGGGCCGAGGCCCACATCAGCATCAGTTTAGGGGCTGAGTCCCAGGCCGAGGCCCACATTAGTTTCAGTTTGAGGATGAGTCCCAGGGCCGATGCCCACATCAGTATCAGCTTGGGGGCGATGCCCACATCAACAGTATCAGTTTAGGGGCTGGGGCCCACATCAATTTCAGTTTAGGGGCTGAGTCCCAGGGCCGAGGCCCACATCAGTTTCAGTTTGGGGATGAGTCTCAGGGCCGAGGCCCACATCAGTTACAGTTTGGGGATGAGTCCCAAGGCCGAGGCCCACATCAGTATCAGCTTGGGGGCGAGGCCCACATCAGCAGTATCAGTTTAGAGGCTGAGGCCCACATCAGTTTCAATTTAGGGGCTGAGTCTCAGGGCCGAGGCCCACATCAGTTTCAGTTTGGGGATGAGTCTCAGGGCCGAGGCCCACATCAGCATCAGTTTGGGGATGAGTCTCAGGGCCGAGGCTTACATCAGTATCAGCTTGGGGGCGAGGCCACATCAATAACAGCTTGGGGGCGAGGCCCACATTATCAGCATTAGTTTAGGGGCTGAGGCCCACATCAGTTTCAGTCATGGGGATGAGTCCCAGGGCCGAGGCCCACATCAGTTATAGTTTGGGGATGAGTCTCAGGGCCGAGGCCCACATCAGTATCAGCTTGGGGGGCGAGGCCCACATCAGCAGTATCAGTTTAGGGGCTGAGGCCCACATCAGTTTCAGTTTGGGGACGAGTCCCAGTGGCGAGCCCACATCAGCATCAGTTTGGCTGAGTATGGCACTCCGAAAGTGGAGCATGGTTCGAAAATGGACTACTATCACATCTCACTGAAAATGGCACTCCGAAAGTGGAGCATGGTTCGAAAATGGACTACTTTCACATCTCGCCGAAAATGGCACTCCAAAAATGGAGCACGGTGCGGAAATGGACCAAGGAAGGCCTAACCCATCGGAATATGATACATATCCATGCATACATGCATATATATCACATACATGCAATGTTTTTTTTATGTTCGCAGGTTTGTAGCGGCAAAGACCATCTCATCAAACAACGGTTCAAAAATGAGCCACATTCTCGCACAGTACGGTTCGGAAATGGACCGCTACCACAACAGATGCCGAAAATGGCGCCCCAAAATGGAGCACACACAGCAGACGCTGAAAATGGCACTCCAAAATGGAGCACCCACAACAGATGTCGAAAATGGCGTTCCAAAATGGAGCACACACAGCAAAGGCCGAAAATGGCGTTCCAAAATGGAGCACACACATCAAATGCCGAAAATGGCGTTCCAAAATGGAGCACACACACAGCAAAGGCCGAAAATGGCGTTCCAAAATGGAGCACACACAGCAAATGTCGGAAATGGCGTTCCAAAATGGAGCACACACACAACAGATGCCGAAAATGGATGCCGAAAATGGCGCTCCAAAATGGAGCACACACACAAAAGATGTCGAAAATGGCACTCTAAAAATGGAGCACGGTTCGGGAATGAACTAGGGGTCGCAGCACCTCACCACCAAATCAACTCAACTCAACACATGGTAAGTCAAGTGGCAGCTGGCGAGGCAGATAAGTGAAAATGCATTGCATAACTTTGATAGAATTGTCACTGTTGCACATTACACAAGTCCCATCAAAGTGGGGGCGACTGTAGGCACTGCATTTTTGCACATAAGTCCATATGATGAGTCTCATTTAGAGGCATTACCTTTTATGTCACGGAAGCCGCGGGAAACGGACGTCGGAAGGGGAAATTCAGAATAAGTATATCATCAAGTTCATTTCACAAGTTCACTATTTTCGTTCGTGTTGTGTTCGTTACTTCGTCGTTCGAACGTCAGGCAGATTGCGGGTGTTCGTGTAGCGTTCGAACGGTGTCGGTATTTCTGTTTAGCTGCCAGCCTCACACCCAAGCCCAATTAGCCCACCAAAGCCCATTAAAATATTAATTAAATCATATACCAAATTAAATGAAATATTAATTAAATCATATACCAAATTAAATAAAACATTAAATAAAATCATGTCTAATTAAAATCAATCAACCAATTATATTCCCAATCAAAAATATCTTATACCAAACTAAACAAATATTATGCCTAAACCAAACAATTAAATATATTTAATTTCCTAATTAGCCAAATCTTGTCCCCAATTAAAATATATGTTTTCTTTGTTTGACACCAATCATATCTCACCTTAATGCCAAATCCTTTCCTTGTCAAGCAAGATTTAACCCTAGCCCTTTGCCTATAAAAAGAACCCAATTCCAACCCTTGAACCCTCCTAGTTCATCCACACACAAAAACCCCTAGTTCATTCACACAAGAAAAGACCCAAGCTCATTGACACAACCAAACTCACACACACAACCCTCACAAATCAAACACACAGCCGAGACACATAAACACCAGTCACCGAAATCACACGCATAAAGCAGCAGCCATACACACATAACATCACCACCGAAAATACACCCCCAAACAGCAGGCCAAACACCCAAAAAATATTCATTATTTACCGAAAACCAGTAAGCCAATATTGTGACCAGAATACAGTAGCAATAGCAGCGAATCGGAGTCAAAACAGTAGCTCGAGCAGTGGAACAACGAGGAAAGATGTGAACCTGTGAACCGAAGGAGTTGCGGAGCATCCTCCTTTTCCGACGACCGTGCACCGTACTTCCGAGAGTCGACAAAAAAGGTTAGACCTGAGGGCACCTTTCTCATTAGTTTATATTCGTCTTTTACTTGTTCATTGAATTCTATTCGCATGAGAGTCATTTGTGAATGCATGTTGTGGCTGTGAATAAAATGGAAAATGTGTTGCCTCTTGTGGTATATAGTATTGAAACCCGGACATAAATTTCATAGCCGATTCCGAATGGACGGTAGTATGATCTGTACTCGGGATACAAATCCACGTACCACTTGAATAAACGGCACATATTTCGTTTTCTGTTGTTTTGATGTGTTTATTATTCGTTATTTAATTTCTGCATGTTATTCGTTCGCGTAATGATGTGATCGAGCACATGGGCTTAGTAAGTCGGATTAAAGGTCCCATATTTTGAGGGGTTAAACCTTTTACCACGATGCTTTGCCGCGCCGGTTGATGTATATTCGGTTGAATGTAAGATGTGTTCAATCGGGTATACGAAGTTAGATATTGTTTCTTTTTTTCTTATATGCATTGGTGATAAAGCGCATGGGCTTAGTAAGTGCGATTAAAGGTCCTCTATTTTGAGGGGTTAAAATCCTTTACCACGATGCTTTACCCCGCGCCGGATAATGTATATTTGATTGGATGTGAGATATGTTCAATCGGATACACGAAGTTCGATATCGTTGTCTTTACTTCTTTATATATGTATTGTGTTGTTTGCGCATGGGCTTAGTAAGTGTGATTAAAGGTCCTCTATTTTGAGAGGTTAAAATCATTTACCACGATATTTGGCCGCGCTGGATAGTGTATGTTCGATTGGATGCGAGATGAGTTCAATCGGATACGTGAGGTCCTACATTATGGATTTGTTTATTTATGTATGTGTTGTATGCATCAGGTCTGGTTCCGTTCGAACGCCACACGAATGTGAACCTTATGTTTATCATTCGAACGCGTTCTCGAACGCTACGCGAACGCGCACGTAGTTTCTTAGTTTAATCATGCATCAGGTCTGGTTCCGTTCGAACACGTTCTCGAACGCTATACGAACGCGAACCTTATGTTTACCGTTCGAATGCGTTCTCGAACGCTACGTGAACGTGCACACATTTTCTTGGTTTCATCATGCATCAGGTCTGGTTCCGTTCGAACGCGTTCTCGAACGCTATGCGAACGCGAACCTTCTGTTTATCATTCGAACGTGTTCTCGAACGCTGCACGAACGCGCACCCACTGTACTGAGTCCTTTTCATCACATCACGACATGTCTATTTTAGCATATAGTTGTCTCTTTTTTACCTTATGCATTTGTAGTACCGCTTTAGGTATCTATTTCCGTCATGCGCTTAATTGTCTTTCCTTAATATGCATGCTTGTATGAATGTTATTTTTTTGCGCTTCTGTGTCTACCAATGTGAAATTGTATGCTTTCTGTATGTCAATTTATCTGTATGCAAATTGAGACATAGATTACATGCAAATAGGCTGTATGCAAATTCGGATATGTGTTACATGTAAATTTAGATGAACTTGTTGATATATGCATGCGAACTTAGGGGTAAATCATCCTTGGAAATATGTGGCTTGAGCTTGGTTAGATTTTGCAAAAATCATGTGATTACAAGTGGCATAAGTAAGGGACCATTCCGAACCCAACGGTTTGAGGTCTTCCCTTGCGAGGGGTGAGTGCGGCCTTAAATCTCATTTTCCCGGTTCACACCGGGTGGTGACTCCATCATTCTCCGGTTTAGTCCCCCGCGGGCTACTCCGTACTCCCAACTAGGCCGCGAGCCTAGAACAGCATGCGTCGCCCAATTTTTGTATCCCACACCAACGATAAGTGGCCTCACACAAGAAGCTGATCTCATTCGGCTTCGGAGCCTTTACTCTTAGCTTGGCACCACCCACATGTATGCCTAATGAAAATGACACCACTGACACTTTGTATAATGCGGTGTCCTCCATTGCATGCTCATTTTACGCACGCAACTCACTCACCTTCGCGCGAAGCTTCTTGATGCACCCATCAAATTTCGTTTGCAAACTGCCCAAGACACCCATTAGTCTAGCTTTGAGATCCCCAAGTTTCTTGCGTTGTGTTACTTCCACTACTTGTATGGAACAGAGAGTGATATGGTATTTTTCCCTAAGAATGTTCAAACATACCTCGAAGCTCTCTAACATTTGCCTACATAATCAAGCCTATCATTATAATATGCTAATCCATCTGATACTCTCCCAATAGTAGCACCAAATCCGTGCACAACGTCACAAGAAGCCTATTTGCTAGATCCATTTTCCAACCATATCCTCCCCACTCTTAGACTCCGATATGTTTCCCAATCATTTGGGAAACATAAAAACTTACGTACTGTCCCCAAACAGCCACTTAATGGCCTTGAGACCTGATGGATTTTATCCCAAAATCAGCTATAAAATTGACCCAAAACAGTTAGTTGTCTTCCCTTAACTATACTGTCGAAAACAACCCAAAAATCCCAGAATGGTGCCTTGAAATTCTGGACTTCCACAGCCACAAAATCAAGAAAAATATCCACAAAATCTGGAAAAAAATAATATAGCTCTAGAAGCAGCATAAAAATCACAAAACACACAACAAAATCAGCTTGCACAGAAGATGACCTGTATGCATTGAACAATAACGTATCACCACGAAACCACTTCGGAACTTCAAGAACAACCCTAAACGTGTTCTACTCTTTTCCCCTTGTGTAGAACAACCATTGGACATCTTTGGTGCTTGAAACCTCTGCTTTGTTAAGACCTTAACTTGTCATGCGACCTTGAGCAGTGAATTTACACACTTTGAGCTCAAATAGCCCTTTTGTATGTGTATTTTATTTAGAGAGAGGTAGCCACAAAAATCGAGAGAGAATATGTTAAATAACTTGTTTCATTACCTTATATGAGGTTTTGTTTATATACACATTAAATAAACCTACTACTATAAGGTAGAAAAGCAATTAATGCTAGTAATCATCCTACAATAAGGAAGAATCTGTCTAATAAAGGAAATACAATATATGGAGCTCCTTTATATTATTTAGGAGACAATGATACTTTCATACTATTGCCCTAAGAGCTTAATTCCCGAAATAAGATAAAACCACCCAAAATAAGGCATTACGGCAAACTTTACACAGCAATACATGGGCCAAATGCTTTCCAAGGTTGGCTCAATACTTTTTTTTTTTTTGGGCCACCAAAATAGGTGTGTTGAATCGTCACGTATGGAGCAAATAAATTATGTCTTTTTCCATAAAATTCCTTTGTTTCAAATGTAAATAGTTATGAAATGACAAATAAAAGATTAGATTTTTAATGATAGGAGAAATAGGTATAATTTTTTTCTTTTTTGATGTAAATCTCAGGAACTTTATTAATGGAAAAAAATAGGAGAAGATTATAAAACATAAAGTTAAGTAGCAAATCTAATATTTGGGAATCCCCAAACATCCTCAACTACAAGAAATTAGTATATTTAATAAAAGTATATTTGTAAGATAATTTTTACTTTCTTTAAGACCTTTTTCGTATTCAATTATAAGTTAGATTTTTTTTCAATAAATGATAAATGTTTGAAATTTAAAAACAAATTAAAAACAAACAAATAAAATAGCAAAATGTTTGAAAGTCAAATTGAGACTTCACATCAAAACAAACAGGCCATTAGCTTCCTCCAATAGATAATACAATGTCATTTCATTTTCTATTATTAATTAAAAAGAAAAAAATTACTACCATGAGACTGCTCATTTTCTACATTTTAGGTTAAACGTGTCGCTCTTTAAAGTATAATTTCCCATCAAGTTTTATGGTGGAACTACATTAGCTATAATATACCGAATGTATCTAAACACGTGTCATGAATGTATTGGAACACTTACATCACTCTACTCAAGTTTCAATCCCATTAAAACTTAAAGGAAAACTCAAAGGACCATAGAGGTTAAGTGACATCTGAATCACTTCGGTGCATGATAATCTCATTTATTTGAAGGTAATCTAATACTAACATACTTTACTTAATATGAAAATCGTCTAGACAATATCTGTCTAACCAATATATCAACCAATCTCATTAATTTACATAAAATCTCATCAATTATAAAATGTGAATTCGGTATACATAATTTTTGAAAATATAAAAATAATCTTGGATAATTCAATTCAAAATATATCTTAATAAAAAAAACTTCATTAAATACTAATAAACATTCTCTTAATCACACTTAAAAAGTATTTCCTTATCTGAAAGCGAGTAAAAGAGCTTATTAAACTCTTATATCTTCCATTACCGACTTACGTCTCGATTAAACTTTTGTAGGTACCTCCACACCTACCACCTCAACAATCAATAATCATTAGTCATGGCCACAATTCAGGAATAGTCGGTTTCAGTTCCTGAACCGCCGGTTCCGGTTTAAAAAAAATTCTTAATCTTAATCGAACCGCCATTTAAATGTCAGAGATGGTTCAGTGAACCGTCGATTTCGGTTCTAACCCCGATTCAGTCACGGTTCCAACCCCGATTCCGGAATTTTCACACGGTTCGAAATGGTTTTAGCAAAAAAAATTTAATATTATTAATTGAAATAATTTATTTATTTTATTAACTTAAATTAAAAATATATAATTTAATATTAACAAAAGTATAACTAAAAAATAAATTATCCTAGATATAACTTATATTTGTAAAATTATTACAATCTATTCATCTTCAATTATGTTAAAAACAAATGTTTTTTTTAAAAATTGAGCGGTTTCGAACCGAAACCGTCCGTTCGAGACCGGTTGGAACTGCTACGGTTCTAACTTTTTTTTAATCAGAACCAAACAGCCTAGAGGCGATTCCAATTTCAATTTCGTTTCGGCCCAGTTCCGGATTGTCTCGGTTCCCATGACTAATAATCATGTGTCACCTCAGCAAAGCACCATGATCCACCTCTCGGCTCTCACCCATCTCTAATCCAATTGTTCCATCATATTTGGCTCCATCTATTCATCCCATAAATATGAGAAATTATACCCTTTATCTACCCTTGTCCGGAATTTCTGCCAACCCTATAAATTTAATATAGAACTTTTAAATGGTGCTGATAAAAATTACTCGCTTCTATATTTAATCGAAGGGCAAAGCAAAACCTCAACGCCGCTGAAGAACAAAACAAGGGGCCCTCTCTCTTATCGTCTCACCCAAATCATTTTCCCGGCACCAAAATCCTAGACCAAGGTAACATCTCGTAAACCCTTCAATCTCTCGTTTGATTTCTGGGTTTCCTTTATTCTGTTAATTTCTTTCATTTTGTGTTAGCATATTTGAGTTTTTCCTCCGTGCTTAGCTTTTTGTTTGAAGGCTTGTTTATTTGAAAATATTACGTTTTTAAGATCCCTATTGTAATTCTTCTGTATTTTGCTTGATTCAGGTGGTCTCTGTTTCCTTTTGTCGGTTGATTATTAGGGTTTGTGTTTATTTTTAAGTTTTGATTTTTGTTCATTTCGTGTGTTTGATATTTGTTTAGTTGATGTATAGATATGATACAAATTTATGTTATTTCATTTTAGTTTAAATGTGTAATGTGAATCTGTCAAATGATAATGAATTATTCAATTATTTGCAGTTTTTTTAACCATTTACGACTCTGTTTATGTTGATTTTTATTTTTATTTGCAGATTATTTTTAACCATTTACACAGTGTTCTAAAACGCACCGCCAAGTTTCGACAGGCCCCAAATCGTTGGGGCCAGGCACTCACCGGAATGGGCAGCGTTTTCCGCCCATTCTGGTAAATTTTCGGTTTTCCGCCATTCGGGCAAATTTTTGCTGGCAAATTCGTCGGTCAACAGCCGTTGACCGTTGCGATTTTGAAATTAATTGCTTTTTCCGGCTGAATTTCACATCCCAATCTGAACCTTAACCTTAATTTTACAAAATTAACTCTCTGTCCCATCAATTTGGAAAAAAAAACTCAATTTAGAGCATAAATCCTAAATTCAAAAAACTCTAATTTTTTTCAATTTTTGTTAGTTTTTCATCAAATTGACCGTTTATAAATATTACCCATTACCCAAACAACATTTTTCTATGGTTAATTTCTCCAAATCTTAACCTAATTATAGAAATTTTCAGTTTCCGATTAACCGCCTAGGCCCCGATTAGGTGCCGGGTCGCCGCCCAACTAGCGCCAGCGCATTTTAGAACACTACATTTACGTACGACTCTGTTTATGTTGATTTTTATTTGGACTAGTTTAGTAGAGGTGGTAAAGAACTATCAGTAAATTATTCATTTTGTGAGCACACCACACTTCAGTTATAGCATGTGATTAAAGGCAAACATTATTGCTTGGACTAGATTTGTACAAGTAAACTAACAATTTTAACATATAATCAACTAGACTTGTCTTTTTCATCTTATCGTAGGCACTGGTTAGGTTATTGTTTGAAAGAGAGCAAAAGTGAAAGAATGAATAAAGGAGGAGGAAGTGGGCCCACAACAGCCGCAACAGCTGCAGCAGCTCAAAAGCAGAAGAATTTGATGCAAAGAGTTGAAACTGATATCGCAAGTATTGTCGACAATTTCAGCCAGCTAGTCAATGTTGCAAGGGTATTCTGACGCTCAGAATCATTTATTTTCTTTGTTATAACTTTTTTCCCATTTTAAGTAGCATATTGCTGGCTTCTTTCACAATACAGTTATTTTAGTATTTTTCTCCAACTCTGTTGATGCACAATGATGAAGATTGACCGTTTTTTATTTTAGTTGAAACAAGTAGCTACTTTCCTGTTGTGGAGAGAGTACCTTCAGTTATAGTTATCCTGAAATTGACATATACATTTGGCTTTTATTCGCTGTCTGAAAAATGCTTAAAAGTTTCTAGTAACGGTATTGTGCAGGTATTGCCCAGCATAGCCAAATCATAGGAGCAAAATTAGTTATTGAGACATCTACAAGTTTAAATGAATGTAGGAAAAGAAGCCTTATAGAAAGTATTTAGCAATTAGTTCATCTGCTCGCTTTAATCTTGCACTGTAATGTATGTCTGGAGTTGAAGCCTTGTATGCAAATGGGAAGTTCTTTATATTTTAACAAATCATTCTACAGCTTCTCTGGAGTATTTTTGCTAGCTTTGGAAATTTGTTGTCATTCATTGAAAATTTCTTGTGAATCCATATATTCACTTGGTGGTATTATCTTATTGTATGTAGGTGAATGATCCACCCGTTAGAAACTCACAAGAAGCTTTCATGATGGAGATGCGTGCAACCAGAATGGTGCGTAAATACTGAAAATTATTAATGATTACGTTCAGAAATTTAACTAATTGATTTATTACCATACAGATTGCTAGCAAATTCTAAATTTATCTGTCTGTTGCAGTGAGAGATGCTGCACAGCATAAACCTAACCAATTTCTTGCTCTGCATGTTAATTTGATAAATTTTGCGGTGCACAAAATTCTGATGCAGTGACCATCCTAACTGTAGTCTCCCCTTACCCAGAAAAGAGAATAAAATTGATGATGTTTGCTCTTATCATTAATAGTGTAACTATCTGCTTTTATTCTGCATTGAGTTGCGATGCTGTTTCTGGAAATTACTTTTCCAATCACCCCTAAAAATGGTTTAACTGTTTCCAGTTTTGTCATTCCTGAAGAGCAGGTCCAGGCTGCAGACTCTTTACTTAAGTTAGTCTCCGAGTTAAAACAGACTGCTATATTCTCGGGATTTGCATCTCTTAACGACCATGTAGAACAAAGAACAAACGAGTTTAATCAGCAGGCAGAAAAAACAGACCGCATGTTGGCTAGGATCGGAGAGGAGGCTGCTGCTAGCCTCAAGGAGCTTGAAGCTCATTATTATTCTTCTGGTTTTAGGACAACTCAAGATCCACAACAATGACTTTGCGTCAGAGTACACTCTAGAAATATTAGACTGTATGTTACCTGAACAATTTTTTTGCTGTTTCTGTTTAGACATGGACAAAACAGCATGTAATGTGGAAAAGGAAGTTTAATCTTCACTCTTCCAACTGGAATAGAGTTACCATATATATATATATATATATATATATATTGTTCTTTCAATAGTCCACGTGGGACTTGTACGTAATGAACAAGAGCTTAATTGTTTGATAATATGATATAAGAGTTTGTTTGGAAGCTTTTACAATTTTGTAATAGTGTTTTCTTAAGGTTAAAATATTTGAAAATACTCAAAAATGCTAGTTACGTAGTACTTTCAAACTTATCGTAAATATTTAGGCTAAACAACTGCTATTTGTAATTTGTTCAGGTAGGTTTGATTCTAATGCCTTTGTTTGCAATTCACAGCTGGCCGAGTATGTTCGGTATTGCATTCTTAGTTTTTCTAATTGTTGGAAATCCCGCCGTCAAATCATTCCTTCCGGGCTTAAGCAGAGTGGATAAAATCCTCGGATTTCATTCTTAGGTGTGCATAAGGATGACAGAAAAATTTCGGACAATTAAAAAAATACAGATCTGAATGTCTAATTATGGACTCTCACATGGAAATTTAGATTCATTATCCAGATCTTGGATTCACTTCTGAATTTTTTCTTTCTTTCACTAACTGAAAAAATAGAAGGCAAAAAGAAAATTTAAAAATTTCAATGGTTGAAAATCATGGATACAAAATAAAAGTATAAAGCTACTTGTAATTCGTGCAGAATTGCTGAAATTGAAACTTCTCATTTGGTTTACATTGAAATTCTGATGTAGTTTGCCACCTTTTTTTGGTCTGGTTCCCAAAATGGTTGGGATTAATGTTAGAGAGTTAGTGATTAAATTACGAGAAGAGAATAGAATAAATGAAATAAGTTGAAATAATATTTATTGCAACCAATTGATTCAAATTGATTGGTGGAATTTTGGAGGGAAACATAAATTTGGTTATGAATTAATATTATATAGTCAAAGATAGGCACTTGGGCCCTGGGTCTAAAATTAATTACCAATTAATATTTTTTTCCGAAATTAATTATTTTAATTAATTTATGTTACTGTTATGACAGTTTAATTGGAAAGGAAGTGTCTCTTGCCAAGGGTTGCCTAAGGTTTTATAAATACCAATGAAATTCCAGAATTCGATATTATGAAAATCTTCTCTCTTTCTCTACAATTCTTTTTGTGTTCTCATGAGAAATTTCAGATTTGCTATCTAGAATTTCTGATTAGGCTTTGTAGAAATCCGGAGGGATACTGTCATAAATCCGGAAGCACTTATAGTGGAGACAATAATTCCTTAAGGATAGTGACTACATACAGTGGCGGAGCCACTTAGGGTCTAGTGGGGGCAGTTGCCCCCACTAGACCCACAAGTTTTTTTTTTTTTTTTTTAAATAATTTATATATGTATATATATTAATATTATAAAATATTAATATTAGAAAAACCCACCTTGAGGCCCCTGTACTCTCAATGTTTTTTACATTGCATCCATGTACTAAATTTTCTACACATTGCACACCTGTACTCTCAATATTTTTTACATTGCACCCTTATACTAAATTTTCTACACATTGCACCCCTGCACTCTCAAAAATTGACATTCCATTCCAACCTTATTTCATAGAATTCGTTAGCGTGTAATACACGCTCTGTTAATTGAGAATAATCATGAATCAAAAAAATGACATTCAACCATTTTCCCAGTATCTTTATTGACAGCTCTTCTATTTTGTTGTTGTTTGTTTTTGTTGTTTTTTTTTATGTTCATTAATAATTTTTACAATAATCAGTTGGATTTTTGAATGTATCAGAAGGGGCAGAGATTTTATGCCCCATAGCATATAATTATGCACCCTATCATAACTTCAAAGTAAAAAAATTTGCTCGGTCCAATCTGAAATAAGGGTGATGTCAATATTTCTCAACTCTGTTAACTTGCCATTAAAATAAGGGTGGAATGTCATTTTTTTGAGAGTGCATGGTGCAATGTGTAGAAAATTTAGTACATGTGTGCAATGTAAAAAACATTGAGAGTACAGGGGTGCAATGTGTATAAAATTTAGTACATGGGTGCAATATAAAAAACATTGAGAATACAGGGGCCTCAAAGTGGGTTTTTCCTTAAAAAATTCTAATACACTTTTGTATCAATCTTATTTTTTAAACATATCTAAAATAATTATATTTAATTTATATGTGTATAGATATTTGATTATTTTTCATTTTAAATCAAGTCATTTATGTGTTTTTTCATTTGCAAAAGAATAGGGATTCCATTACATTTAAATAAAAATAAAAATAAAAATAACTATGTTTATACTTAGGTTTGGTTATTGATCTTCTAATTTATTGATATATTTATAGTAATTCTTTTACTAAATCACGTCGTGTATAGTTGTTATGTATAAAATATTCACATATTTATTAATATAATTATTTTGTATATTTATTTTTTATTTATAGTTGTTCAAAGCACAAATGTTGCGTTTTAGTACTAGGCTTTTAATAATTTAATTAAAAAATTGATTAAATCTATAATAAATTAGCGGAATTTAGTATATAATATACTACATTAACTTAAAATACATAATTTTAAAAATAAATTCTTACTTAAATTTTTAGGGTAAATTGATTTTTTTTAGAAATTATGGATAAAAAATATAGTTCTGAAAATTTTGGGCTAATTTATAAGTTTAGAAACTAAGGGCTATTTCATAATTTTCAAATGTATAAGGATCATCTTGTAATTTCAAAAAATATGTATGAATTAATTATATATTATTTTGGTTATATTTTTTTTGCCCACACTAACTAAAATTTCTGGATACGCCACTGACTACATATAAGATTATTTTCGGATTTTCAAATATCTTAAAAATTCACTTGGAATATAGACACATGCAGTACGTGTTTGAAGAGTGGCAGACGATGATAAGGCAAAATCAGCTTTTTAAATTTTTGTCCGGACCGTAAAACTATTATCAAATATCGGTTCATCGATCTGTATTTTACCTATAGCTGTAAATTGATATCGAATACTAATGTTGGAGTGCACAGAAGAAGACTGAGACTTTCCGAAGATAATTTTTTAAAAAATTCTTAAACGGTTAACAGTTTCCAACAAATCGGCTTGTCGTTTTTCGCTATAGTCTTAGTGTATTTGCTGCTTTTTATACTAATCCCCATAGACCGGCGCCAACTGTTGACGATTGTTTCTAGTTCCAAGGGTAATATGAGAATCGACCATTCGAACAAATCTCTTTCAAGCAGTGAATTTGTTTGGTTAGCAATAAGCCGAAAGCAAATTTAGCAAGCAGACAAGAAAACACATAGTTTTCGTGGTTTGGCGGAGAATAGCTCCAACCTACGTCCACGGGAGAAAGGGAGAGATTTTATTACTACTGCTTTGGGTCAAGACATACTCAAACTACGAGTGAGGTTATAATACAAGAATACGAAACTGAGCACCTCAGGTCTCACAACAAGCCCGATACAAATCTCTCAAGTGGTCGGATGCCGACTCGCTTTCTCTTTATATCACTGACCCTTCAACTCTTAGTTTCTCTAGAAGCTGTGAGATACAGAATTAACCAACCCTTTAATCTGAGACTTCAACTCATTTGTATAGGCTCTCAAATTCATTATTCCACCGTCCATGACATCAGCGCATGTTACTTTGTCATCATTGCCTCATGCATCTTTTCCCCACCCACTCAGCAAACAGTCGTACTGACATTTGGCTCAACTACTACTGTCAACGAAAACTCATCATTCCAACCTTTTGACCACTGCTACACGTTTTGTTGGTGTGATAGCCTGCAACTCAACTGCTTCGATATTGTTCCGTTTGGCAGGGTCCCTTCCCAATGAGAGCCGTTGACCAACTTCCGTCACATTAACCTTATAGAAGTCTTAATTTCCAAGTATGACATACGTCATATGACTCCAATACAAGTAGGTATGTGATCTCATCTTTGTTCATCGGGTCGGCATACCGTGACAAATGATACTTGTCAAAGCTCCCTCTAACTTCCTTAACTAGGTCGGGTTGCTAGCATAAATCCATTGGGTCGGTTTCCGCAAATCCTCAGATAAACACAAATCCAGCACTTCTTCTCTAGGTCGGGTCGGCATGTCAACTTGCTTCATCATCAATTTATTTAACTCTCGCATGAACTCATTTGTACGATAATGTCAGGTTCTTCTGTCAAACTCCATCAGCCTCTCTGAGCCATTATGCCTCTGTTATGTATTTTTGGACTTAGTATAATACCTATCATACCTCTCTTCGGTATTTGAATTTTTTTCAGGATGAAAAGTCACTATCAACAAGACATGAAATTACAAAAATACCTTTGCCACTTATTTTATTTATTTATTAGTCGTTATTATTTAATTTATATTCTCAGTTAAAGAGAAAAAAGCGTCGCCGTCAAAAAGCGCGAGTAGAGGAGAATGGGTTCGTGAACGGTTGTTGTGAAATTGGAGAGTACTTTTTAAAAAAAAAAGAAATTGGAGAGTAAAAAATGATAAATTTACAAAAAAAAAAATTTGTATATAAATAAATTTTATCATGTGATGAAATTATTTTATCTTCTAACAATTTCTTTCTAACTTTTAATATTTATATATAACTTTTGATGCATAAGATCAATTACGAAATATCCTTATACCTCTGACTTCCATCACTTGAACAAAGAAAGTCTGTTTTATTGATGGACGAAATTGCCCTTTTAAGTATGAAATGGTTCTAAAGAGTGGAAAGCTAAAGAAATAATATGCAAATGAAATACTTACATAAACAAAATAATAAGTAAGTGAAAAAAAAATATGATAAGAAAAAAAATACAAATGTAGTGATTAAATCCTAAAAACATCATATGATTCTTGTTAATTCAGATTTCAATTGAATTTTTCATTCAGTTGTCTCAATTTATCGAATTACGTTCTCATAAAAAATTAAAGAAGAATCTCTAGATGATGATGATTCAAGAAATTCTTTGTTAAAGTGTAAGTTCCATTTTAATTGAGTTTTCTATTAACATTGAAGAATCAAATACAAGGTTTGTTTATATGGGAGATGTCTGGATTTAGAGTTCATTAAGGATCAATCAAGGCATCTTAAGATCTACACAAATACAAGGAAAAAACGAGGGAGCAGAAAAAAAAAACAAAAAAAAAAATGCAAGGATGTTAAATTATTATTATATCTACTAAAATGTATTCACCGTCAAGGCGCCACAAACTTAACACACTCATAAAGTGATTTTTTACTCATAAATATAAGAGTGTCGGAATAATAAAATAACCCGGTGAGTCCGAGGTCGGTACATATAGAATATATTTAGTAAAATAAAATAATATTTCGAATAACAAAATAAAAACTGAATTGATTGAAGTGATGAACAATTTTTAAATTGGAATGCAATAATAAATTAAAATATTGAGACTAGAGGATCAACTAAATCTTAATTTTTATAATATATAAATTATCATTATTATCCAGTTAATTTATTTCAGGATTTAATTATACCAAAATATATAAAACCATCTATAAATATGGTGATAAGATTTGTCTATAACTAGTCCAAATAGGTACTCAATTATGCTAGAAAATTATTTTCCCCCCTCTCATGTTAGTCCCCCTCCCATTGTCTCCTTATAAAATGACATTATTACGCTTCATCTTTTAAATAAATTACTTTGTGATTTAATTATTTTATTTTAATTTTTGGTTTAATTATTTTAATTTTTTATTCTATTTATTTTTTTTCTTTATATTTATATTATTTCTCTTTTACCTTATTTAATAATCTTATAATATATATATATATATATATATATTAATTTTGTGTTTCTTATTAATTTAATTTTATTTGATTCTTTATTAATTTATTTAACACTACTTATGTATAATAGAAATATTTTATTTTATGTTAGTAATAATTTTTCAATTTTGACTAAAATGATTATATGTATAACTTGCGTACAAACACTTTTTTCAAATGAAAAGTCTCTTAAACCAATATGTTTTAGTCATGTTCAGAGAATAATACATGTAATAATATACATAAAAATATATACAAACACAAATTTTGATTTACGTTGCCTCCAAAATCTTCTTCTGGTGCACTTTATGATATACACATTACTTCGTACTACAATATGATAAATAAAGTAGAAAAATCTAAATATATTAAATAAAATATATAAAAAATATTAAATAAATAAAGTAAGAAATTTAGAAAATAATTAAATAAATGAATTTAATTAATAAGATAAAATAATAAATAAATAAATTCACCAATAATTATATATATATATACACATATGATTTTATAAGTGGATGAGTAATATTATAATTTTTTGGTAGGGGATTTGGGGGGGGAGGACCTCTCGGTTATAAAAATTGAGATAAATATAATAAATAAAAGATAAATAATATTAAAAAAATAAAGTAAAAAAATTAGAAAATAATTAATTAAATGAATTTAATTAATAAAATAATAAATAAATAAATTAACTAATAATTATATAATACATACATACATATGATTTTGTAAGGGAGATGAGTAATATTATAATTGTTTTGGGAGGAGAGACTGTCAAGGGATGAGGGAAAAACAGCTCTCATGTAATAATGGTCATTGGTCAAGATAATGAAAAAGCCTGTCCGTCATTTAACATGACTTTTCTTCATTTTTTATTTTATTTTTATTTGTTCTTCCTTTTTAGTTTTTTGACTGTTGTTTCTTGATTATCTTTTCCACCGAAATTATTTCAATCATCAACATTAGCTCACATTTGGCATTTGCTAGCTTCGTATCATTTTCCTTTCGTAATAAAAGAGTTTCCAACACTTGAAGATGAGAGGAGTGAACACACTAATTGTTTGATCAAATGATTTGGAGCTCCAACCATCAATTATGCCTGGCCCGTAGGGATGGCCCCCGGCCCGAGCCCGGCTAAAAAAAATTTGGTCCGGGCCCGATTTTTTAATTAGAAAAAATTATAAATTAAAAAAAATTATTATATAAATATATATATTTTATAAATAAAAATATTTAATTATTTATCTTACAAAAAATTATAAAAAAATTATATATATTTTTTATAATAAAAAATTATAATTTTTTATAATAAAAAATTATAAATATAAAAATTTATTATATAAATATATATATTTTATAAATTAAAATATTTATTTTTTATTTTAAGCCCAAGCCGGGCCGGGCTTAAATCGTCGAGCCCGGCCCGAGCCCGGGCCCGAGCCGAGCTCGATTTCTAAGGCCGGCCCGAGACTTTCGTATCTCGGGCCGGGCCGGGCTTCGGGCTAAACTGCCACCCTTACTGACCCGAAGCCTAAATTTGTCTCCACAATAATTTAAAACACCATATAAATTATATAAAATATAAATTTAATTATTTTTTTCACAAATATACTAAATACCTAAATAATAAGATTAATGAAATTACAAATATAAAATAATTAATTTTCCTTTTAATAAATGTACAAGGTTCATCATAAATTGACACGTATTACTAATTGTCGTGTAGACCCGGCTGGCGGTTCGGTTTTCCACGTATGTGGAACCGGAACCGGAACCGAACCGTTCGGTTCCGATTCCATTCGATTTTTTTTTACTTTATTGAAAATAAAAAATTGAGATTAATAAAATAAAATAATTTAAAATTATGAATTTGAATTTGAATTTATATAATAAACTTACATTACATAATTACATTAAATTACAAATAAAATTCTTATCTTAAAAAAAATAAATAATTTAAAGAGCTTGGACTTAAATTTTTAAAAACTTAAGTTGCTACGTATCTTCTAGCAGTGAGAGAAATCAAAGCTCACATAGTTCCATTACATTTTAAAGATATTCCCCCATTGTAATTTTACAATTATTTAAATATATAATTATCAATCATCATCAGTGCATGTTGATCATTCAGCTCCAGTTCCGCTTGCACTTGTAGATGCATTATCAAACAAGTCTTCAAATTCATCAAAGTCATCTTGTTGTTGCCTCAGATCAGCTCGGGTCTAATCATCCACACATGTTGTTGCTTCTAGAGTGCTTGAATGTAATGAAGACCGTCTGACTTCCAATATATTGCCTCCGATGCTAAAGGCTTGCTCAATCGCAACGGTGGAAACAAGTGCTGCCAATATCTCTTTAGCAATAATTGATAATACATGATATACATTTTGATGTCGGTTCCACCATTCAGGATTTGAAAATTTTTACTAACTAAACTTCAGTTGAAAACTCAAAATTTGTAGATAAATAATTATCTAATTCCGGGTTATTAGTCGTGTTATCCCTATATTTTTATTTCGTTGTAATAACCAACGATCACCTGCGCTAATTCTAGATTGCATTACAGTCGTTTCGCTACTACTAGATTGTCCTACTGATTGCAAGTTATATCTTCTAACATAATCATTAAATAACTCTATTAAATCAATTTTTATTTTAGCTATTATTCTTATAATATCAACTTCATCTGATATTCCTAAATATCTATAGTAAGCGGGTAAAGCACTATTCAAACCTTCTAATTTAAATCTAGGATAAAAAACAGCAGCAATAAGATAAAGTAAATGAATGTCTCTAAAATAATTCAATCATTTTCGTTTCATAACATTAATATCTTCAAACAAAACAATATCATTAAGATCACGACTATCAACATGATCATCGAGAGTTCCAACAATATTCAAACTTTTAAGAATAAATAAATGTGTTGTAGGATAATAAACTCCGCTAAAGTGTAGCATCATTAAACACTTTTAAAATCTCTAAAAAAATTTCACAAATTTCCCATTAACTAGGAAAAAGTGTGATATGTTGAACATTTTGAGAAAAAAACTACATAATGCATCTTTATATTGCAAAGTTTGACATAAAAGAAAATAAGTTGAATTTTAACTTGTTGGAACATCTCGTGAAAATTTTATCGATTTAATACTATTAAATTTACAAAACTTGGCCAATTCTTTCATAACTTGAGAATATGACAAAATACAATTAAGTGCTTTTTTAATAGGCTCAATGAAAGGTGATAATTTTTGCAAACCATCTTGAACACATAAATTAAGGACATGACATGTGCAATGAACATGAAAAAAATGACCCCCTAAATTTGGGCCGATACTAGGGCCGCTCTCTTGGGTTGGCACATTTGACATTGTGTTCTCAGATGAGCTTGCCATTTGTTGTTTAAGAATTTTTAAAAAATTAGAGAATTGAGAATGATAAATTGTAATTTGTAATTGTAAATGAGAGAATTGAGAATAAGAGAATTGTAAGAATTGAGAATTGAGAAATGGGTGTGTTGAAATAATAAAAAATCACCCATATTTATATATTTTAGAATATTTTTGTGACACCTAAACTGCCCCTAAAATTAGCCGTTTTATTACCGTTATTAGTGGTAATTTAGGAAATTCCCAAATTTATTAATTTTTTTTGGACCCCCAACGGCCCGTGGGGGGGGAACGGTTGGAACCCTAGGGTTCCATCCAGTTCCAACCGGAACCGTACGATTCCGGTTGGAACCGGTTGGAATCGCTGGAACCGTTCGGTTCCAGTGGTTCCAATCGGTTCTGTTAGGTTAGGAACCCTAACTGAACTGGTCAGGTTCCGGAACCGGTGGAACCGGAACCGTCCGGTTCCAACCGGTTCGGTTTCGGTTCGGAAACAGAACCTTGACCGGGTCTATTGACGTGTGTCAAACAATTTTTGAAATTACAGTTTCATTGTGATTCAATACAAGCAAGTACATAGTCTTGGCCAAGTACATTCTTTGGCAATTTCATCAAAAGTAGTTTCCTTTCAACTGACAACATTTTTTTTTTTGAGAACCTGCATATACAAACTATTATAATATGAAATAATTATCGTTGAAACATTAATTAAAGTAAAATTTGAATAGAATTGGCTTGTAAGAGCTTATTCATAACTGCCTCTATTTTCAACGGATTCCATGATTCCAGTGTCAAGGTTCACCCTGGAACCAGGTTTCTTCAAGAGCCTTTCACCAATCTTCACAAGTTCCTCCATATTATTCTCTGTCGCTTTGCAGTTGATGATAAATCCCCTGTTGGAAATTCTTCAAATCTTCAAATATATTTGTTTGAATGGAGGAGGGACATGTCCCTTGGATGGTACCCCATGGGGACATGTCCTCCAATTGTGTGTAAAGTGATCCTATGCGCCAATGGGTGCATAGGGGGGTATAACCCTTTGGAGGGTTACACCCCAACCCTAAGGGTGCCTTTGAGGCATCCTTCCATACTTATAAAATGAAGCTTTATGTTCCTTTTAACACACAGAAAAGAAATATGAATTTCATCCAAAGAGAAAATAGTATCATATTGTGTCTTGAGTCTGAGAGATTTCAACCATATTCCAAGTTCAAGATCTTGTTAAGGTGTGCCCCTTGAACAAGAGGAATCCGAGTTATCCTGGGAGAATGTTAGCCACAAATCCGTAGAGCACCGAGATGAGGTTGATAAGTTCTTAAGGACAGAGATTAATCTCGATCCGGACTACTGTTTTTCAACTTTTTATCAAGGTTTTTTCTTATTCTAAACTTTTAAGGTTTTCTATGGTTTATGCATATTAGATCCAATTTTATGGTTTGATTTGTTTGTTTGCATGGTAGTTACTGTTTCACGACACTATATTTACAACAATCTTAAGAACTTATCAACTAGTGTTGTTAAATAGTAAATCGCTGATGAGTGGTAAATCTATCACTATTTCCCACTCATTTAACCTTATATTTTGTATAGTTTCTTGAGTATTATGAATATTTTGATGTGTTTTGTGTTATTTTGTAGATAAATAAAGTTTCAGGACATTCTGGAGGTGATTTGGGCCAAAACAGTGAAAATTGGAAGAAAATGGCATTTTGGTAATTTTCTGCGTAGCGACGCCAAGACCTTCAGCGTCGCGACGTCTAACATGCGCCGAACAGTGCTAACGTGTGCCGGGTCCACAAATCAGAATCTGAGAAAAGTTTGATTTTGCTAACGTGCACCGTGCCACGTGTCACAATCACAGCTGATCTGCTAACAAGCGCCGTGCCACGTGTCAGCATCCTACGGTGCCGACAGTCATCATCGCCACGTGTGCCACATGTCACTCCACGTCATTGTCCGCGTCATCAGCCACATCACCAGATTGACCTAGTCAAACTGCCACACTCACCGCCACGTCATCATCAGCGAATCAGGAAGTGCCACGTGTCGCAATCCTACGGTGCCGACAGTCTCTTTCCCACGTGTCGCCACGTCACCGCCACGTCACCGCCATGTCAGCATCAATCATTGAGTATCTAATCCTTATCTGACACGTGGCGGATAAGAATTCATCGACCAATCAGAAGCCGCCACGTGTCACAATAATTGAAGCCCAACCCTCGCCACGTGTCACCTTATCAGCTTATCCAGAATCTACAAACCGACGAACCAGAGCGTGCCACGTCGACAGAAGCTGGCGTAGCGATGCCAAAGCCCTTGGCGTCGCGACGCCCAGAGCCTACCAGGGCCTATAAATTCAGCTCGAGATTTCAGTTTTAGAGGACCACTCTCTCTCATCTCTTTGATGTAAAGAGAGAGTTTCTCTCTCTAGTTTCTTTTAGTTTTTAGTTTTTTTTTTTTAGTTTTTAGTTTTGTAAATAATTTTAATTACGTTTTGTTAATATAGTAATTTACTTTTTTTTTACTTTTTATAGTTTTACTATTCACCATGAGGAAGTAACTTCCCATTCAGCTAAGGTGAAAGGTAATTCTTTTACTATTACTATTTAGATTAATCTCCCTTAAAAATAATATATTCACTATTTAAAATATTGACTTAAAAAGGATACCGCCAGATTGGTCGGTTGGTAATTCATTTTAATCTGGGTTAAACCTGACTAATAAAGGATACCGCCAGATTGGTCGGTTGGTAATATTATTACAAGTTTATATATTATTTTATGGGAGATATCTAAATTAGTAAATAGTAAAAGTAATTCATTTTACCTTAGCATTTTATTTATTTTATTTTTCATTTCAGCTTTTACTTTATGTCTTTTACTTTTCAGCATTTTTACTTTATGTCTCTTACTTTTAAGTCTTTACTAGCCCTAGTTATGTGTTAGTTATCTGGGGTTGTGATGAATTCTAATATCATCACCGGTTTATAAGGGGTTATTTTATAGTTTGGGTAATTTAAAGGTTTACTTATTAAGTCTTAAGCTTAATGCTTCTTGTTGTCTGATCACCAATAAGATTGATGTGGTAAATCTAAAATGAACTAGACATAGGGATTTTAGGTTTCAGCCTTAGACTTAATAGCCCATATCTTCCTTGAGGATAGATAACCCTTTAATAGATTTCCTTACAGGATAGACATATACCTGTCGGGCGGGGGTAGCCATAATTGGAACTTAAACTTAATGAATCCAGATAATTTGGTTGACATAGACATATGGTTCAATTGGGTTAAACTGGGTATTTGCGTCTGACCATCGACAGAGGCTTTTGCATAATTTAGTGTTCCAGGTTAGTAAACTGATTTATTACACAAACATGAAATAACCACTTCATCTTTTATATGATATTAGAATGATTCACAACCCTAGATCTTTGTGTCTTTTGTTATTTTCCTTAGTATTTTCTTTTGTCTTTTTATTTATTTATTTATTTAGCAATTCTACAATCAATCAAATCAATCAAGTAATCATTCTCTTCTCCCTCAATTAGATATCTGTAAATAAATAGATTCAACAATTAATAACAATAGTAGGAATTAAGTCCTCGTGGGATCGATATTTTTATACTACTTGAACGATATGTGCGCTTGCGTTATACGTGTGTGTTTACGCCGGTCAAGTTTTTGGCGCCGTTGCCGGGGACTTATTTTTCTTGAGTTATTAATTTTGAAGCTATCTAATTTACTTGAACCTAATTTTCTTTATTTTTATCTGTAATTTTTATCTCTTTTGTTTTCAGGTGATTGAAAAATGAAACATTATTGGGAGTTTGAGAGATCACGAGCTTTACTAGAAGATACACCCCAAATATGGGAGCAACAGTCCGGTTTTCTGAGGCCTGTTGTCCAGCCCAACAATTATCATTGGATGCTAGAACCAAGCAATACCACATTTGCTCAACAAGACGCAATGGGGAGATGTGACATATGTAATGGTAACCACCCTAGAGATTATTGCGAATACAACTACCATCCACGGTGGCAGAGCTATCAAGATCCTTCATGGTATGACGAGCCATCACATTTCACAGAACCACATTTTCCATCTTATCCACCATCTACCTATGATCTTCATCAACAACCAGAACCATCAGAGGAAGATCAGTTGCCAAACATGCTCGAAGATATGTTCAAGAAACGAAAAGAAAAGTTGGATACAATGCTTGAAACAAGTCAGAATCAATTTGAAAGTATTCAGAGACAATCAGAATTCATTCAGAGGATGACAGATCAAATGAGACAATTCACAGAAACCAGAACTACATACTCAAGAACCAGTTTCAGATGACACTGATGAAGCCTTCGAGTACCCAGAGATTCACAATGACACTTCAACAGAGGAGGAGGCTGAGAAGTATCAACAACCAGAGGTATCAGTTCAGGAGCCCGAACCAGCAAAGTCTCAATTTGACTTTTATTATTCAGATTCTGACGAGGATGAAGCTGATCTATTTGTACCAACTGCACCAACAACAACGGAGGATCAAACTTTCAATCCTCAAAATGAAGATCTTGGAGCATGCTTTACCATGATGTTTGAAGAAGATCTATCTGAACCATCCATTCCAGTCGTATCAGAGGATGAAAACCTAATGTCAGAAAACATCTTTGCATCTTCAGGTTGACAATTTTGAAGCATGTATTTCACAGATGACAGATGAAAACTGAATACAAAAATTTTAAAATACATCTGTGAAGAAAAGGTGGAACAAGAAGCAGAGCAAATGGAGGAGCAAATGTCTGACCTTAATAAAGATCCAGAGCATTCAGGAGAAACATCGCTGTTTTGGGGAGTACAAATCAAAGATATCGCCCAGAAGCTTGACAGAATGGAATTCCCATTCCAAGTCAATCACCATACGAGACCTCCTGATTTTCTTTCTTTCTTTGAAGGAACCACTGGAACAACAATGAGCAAAAAGGCGGCACGAGCACTGAATGAGACAAAACTATTTTTGCCCTTTTACCTTTGGAAGAGACCATTCAAAAGCAACGCTCACTGGATTATCTTTAATAGTACATCCAAAACGACATTGAAACCTCATTAACAGATGAATTTCATTCACGTCTGGCTGAAGACGAAAAATTTAGCGCTAGCAGGGAGGCAACCCATGCAATATGTTGTAATTTGTTTTCATATTTTGTGTGAACTTTTTAATTTTGTGTGTTAGTTTTGCAGGAAAAATAAAAATGGAATTTTTTTAAAAGACAAAGCAAGCCAGTTCGAGCGGGATTATTTCAAAATAAACATTTGACAAAATCACGAAGATACAAAGTCAATCCAGAAGAGACAGCCGAATAAGGAGTCAGCTCTTGAGACGCGTCCTTATGGATTAATCCGTCACAAGACATGGTTTTGCCAATAAAAAAAAAAAACCCGCGTCAAAAACCCTAATTGACCGAGTGTCGCGACACCAGGCAACATCCGGCGTCGCGACGCTCAATTGATTACAGAAGACAAAAACAGGAGTGCCGAACAGAACAGATTCACTCCATCATCTTCTTCATCAAACAACAAAACCAGAACCGAGAGAATTGATCACAAAAACATCCACCTTCGACACTCACCAACAGCCACCAACCTCCACCCTAACCGAGAGCCATCGCCGAAATATACCAAAACGAGACCAAGCCGAGACAAACCCAGACCGACCGTGAGCTACCTGAATCGAGACAAACCGGTCCATTGCCGAGCCGAACTGCCACTGTCTCGCCGAGTCTTAGCCACCACCGTCGAGACCGAAACCATCTTCATCCTTGCCGAGACCTTCATCACCAAACTGAGCCCTTCCTTCACCGAGTCACAGCCGAGACACTCACCACCGAGAACCATAGAGCCGAGACCACCAGTCGTCGAGCCTTTGACCGAGATCTACCAGCTGTAACCTTTGCCGATCCACTACCTTACCCAGAAACCGAGCCACTGTCGAGAGCCTTGCACAGTCAAACCGAGAGAAGCCTTCGCCGAATCACAACCACCCCTTACCCAAACCACAGCAGAACCACTTTCAAACAGAGCTGCCAACCTCCATCTTGCTGATTCACCAAACCAAGCACAACCCCAAAACCGTGAGAGTCAACGGAGCTGAAACCTCCACAGTCACTGCCGAGCATCTCTCCGAAACCGAGCCTGCACCCAAGCCGAAAACTTGCCAAATCAAGCCTTCCACGATCTGTAACTGCCAATCATCTGGGTTTTCCAAAATTATTATCGGTAAATTTGGGTAATTAATCTATGATTTCAGTTGTGATTGATTAAAAGTTGTGGAAGTGTTGATTGATTATTTGATTCGTAGTTATGGGGGCGAAGAGTTGAATTGGGGTGTTTGTGGCCTTTGAGATAGATTTAGGTTGTGTTGGATAATCAGAAATTCAAGGGAGACTCTGCCGAATTTTCTGAAAAATACCGCTGAAAAGATCCAGGGCATCGACTTCTGCCGCACCTACTTTCGATGATTTTAAATTCGTATCAGCCGTTGCGGAGAAGAGATATGAGGACAGAATAACCCGGAAACACCACATTATGGAAAGGGGATTTGATATCAACCCAGGGTTATTTCCAGATATTGACAGGATTATCACAGAACGGCATTGGCGAAAGCTTTGTCAGCAGCCTCACCCCGCCTTTGCAGCTATTGTACGGGAGTTTTACGCAAACGCTTATGAGCATCGTGCAAGTGTGGCAATGGTGAGAGGTCGACAGATATCATTTGATTCCTCAACGATTAACAGGTTTTATGACATTCCAGAGATGGAGGAAGATGAGTATTCTGCGGTAATGGAGAACATTGATATCACTCATCTCACAGAAACTTTATGTGTTCCAAATGCTGCTTGGGTCATGAGTAGCACTGGAGAATATATGAAGATGAGTTCAAAGATGCTGAAACCTGAGACAAAAGTTTGGTTCCATTTCGTGACTAAGACCTTGTTACCCAGGATCGCATATCACATATGTCACGAAGGAACGTATGATTTTGTTATACTGCATTCTGAAGAGATATACGATTAATGTTGGCCAGTTGATATCGACCAACATTGCTTGGGCTGCCAGATCAACACAGGCTGGCCTGTTCTACTGCTATCTGATATCATCTTATGCACACAGGCCATGGTTCCTGTTGAACCAATGGAGGAATTAAGCAGCCCATGACAGCCATAACTGATAGAATTATCCAGCAATTTTATACAGAGAGACATGCTCAAGCTGGAGCATCTTCTTCCGTTCTTCCGCACAGCAACAACAACAACCGCCTCAGCCACCACAAAGATCATCAAGGCCTCGCACTATTTCTCAGGAAGTTCATCGTTTGGGATCTCGTGTGGATTATATTCTTCAATATAACAGAGCAATCGGCCATGCACTACAACAATGGCAAATGATTTGCACATTACTGCTGTTCCAGAGTTCCCTGACCCACCATCTGACGACAGCGATAAGAAGGAAGCTGATGATTAAAAACTCAGGTACTATTGTTCCCTTATTTTGATTATGTTTTGTAACGCATTGGGGACAATGCTAAGTTTAGGTTTGGGGGTATGGGTCTATTTTTAAATTTTTTCAAAAATTCCATTAAAATTTTTCGTGTGTTTGATTTCAGTAATTTTATTTTTCGTATTTTACATGGTTGTGTGTTTTTAAAATCGAAAAAAAAAAAATGTGTGTCCAATGATTTAATTGTTTGTTTAGCTAAAAAGTTTTAGGAAAAGATAAATGCTAATTTCACTTTTATCCCTAATTTGAATTTCTTATCTAGGTCAGACTCGTGCGCACTTTTAACAATAGTCTTGTAAGCAGTTAGATAATAAAGAATTAAGAAAAGTGACTAGTTAAAATAATCAGTGGTTAATGAATGACCGTTTGCCTGAGTTTCTGTTTATGTCTGCAATTATTATGTGCGGTATGCCAAAAAAAAAAAAAAACTAAACTAAACCAAGCAAGTACTTAGTAACCGGGCATCTTGCCTCAGTAAGCAGTGATAGTTCGCGTCAAACGGGAAAGCTTGTGTTAGTTTTTAAACATCCGAGATCCGGGTGATTAAGTCCGTAGGGGTGTTTTAACACCTAGTGCCCTAAAACCATCTGGTTTGGGAGTCACTGACCCAAAGCTCGCTACATGGATCAAAGATGTTGTATATGAATAAAAAAAAAATCAGAAAAAAAACACATACCTCACCTGTGTTGATTATAGTAAACAGAACAACTTTAGATACTCAGATTGGTTTGACCCATTAACTACTGAGAATTGAGACGAAATCACCAAGTTGACAACTTAGAGTCGAAGCTGTTTACTGGACTATTCACACACACACACTTTGAGTATGATTTAGATATGTTGTTCAAAAGAAAGGATTTTAGTTGGAATATGCATTTTGAAGGTTCCTCTAACTTTGATGCTGAACATTCTCTGAGGACGTTGTTTATATATCTATTTTGTCTTTTTGCTTTTGTGTGCATTAGTTTTACTACCTTTTTACTTTTGTAAAATGTTTGTGGGTATCATTGCTGTAAACCCTCACGAGACTACAACTCGTCCACTAGGGACACCTAGGGGTTTAAAGGCTTGTTGCATACGCTAAATGCAACTGTGATCCCTACGAAAGTGGCTTAGTTAAATTTTATTTTAAAGATGTTTATGTTATTTATTTCTGTGTTTTGCTCGAGGACTAGCAAAATGTTAGGTTTGGGGGTGTGATGAGTGGTAAATCTATCACTATTTCCCACTCATTTAACCTTATATTTTGTATAGTTTCTTGAGTATTATGAATATTTTGATGTGTTTTGTGTTATTTTGTAGATAAATAAAGTTTCAGGACATTCTGGAGGTGATTTGGGCCAAACAGTGAAAATTGGACGAAAAGGGCATTTTGGTAATTTCCGCGTAGCGACGCCAAGACCTTCAGCGTCGCGACGTCTAACATGCGCCGAACAGTGCTAACGTGCGCCGGGTCCACAAATCAGAATCTGAGAAAAGTTTGACTTTGCTAACGTGCGCCGTGCCACGTGTCACCATCACAGCTGATCTGCTAACATGCGCCGTGCCACGTGTCAGCATCCTACGGTGCCGACAGTCATCATCGCCACGTGTGCCACGTGTCACTCCACGTCATTGTCGCGTCATCAGCCACATCACCAGATTGACCTAGTCAAACTGCCACCCACCGCCACGTCATCATCAGCGAATCAGGAAGTGCCACGTGTCGCAATCCTACGGTGCCGACAGTCTCTTTCCCACGTGTCGCCACGTCACCGCCACGTCACCGCCTGTCAGCATCAATCATTGAGTATCTAATCCTTATCTGACACGTGGCGGATAAGAATCTCATCGACCAATCAGAAGCCGCCACGTGTCACAATAATTGAAGCCCAACCACCTCGCCACGTGTCACCTTATCAGCTTATCCAGAATCTGCAAACCGACGAACCAGAGCGTGCCACGTCGACAGAAGCTGGCGTAGCGACGCCAAGCCTTGGCGTCGCGACGCCCAGAGCCTACCAGGGCCTATAATTCAGCTCGAGATTTCAGTTTTAGAGGACACTCTCTCTAGTTTCTTTTCGTTTTTAGTTTTGTAAATAATTTTAATTACGTTTTGTTAAATAGTAATTTACTTTTTTTTTTTTTTTACTTTTTACAGTTTTACTATTCACCATGAGGAAGTAACTTCCCCAGCTAGGGTGAAAGGTAATTCTTTTACTGTTACTATTTAGATTAATCTCCCTTAAAAATAATATATTCACTATTTAAAATATTGACTTAAAAAGGATACCGCCAGATTGGTCGGTTGGTAATTCATTTTAATCTGGGTTAAACCTGACTAATAAGGATACCGCCAGATTGGTCGGTTGGTAATATTATCACAAGTTTTATATTTATTTTATGGGAGATATCTAAAATAGTAAATAGTAAAAGTAATTCCTTTTACCTTAGCATTTTATTTTATTTTACTTTTCAGCTTTTACTTTATGTCTTTTACTTTTCAGCATTTTTACTTTATGTCTTTTACTTTTAAGTCTTTACTAGCCCTAGTTATGTGTTAGTTATCTGGGGTTGTGATGAATTCTAATATCACCGGTTTATAAGGGGTTATTTTATATTTGGGTAATTTAAAGGTTTACTTATTAAGTCTTAAGCTTAATGCTTCTTGTTGTCTGATCACCAATAAGATTGATGTGGTAAATCTAAAATGAACTAGACAGGGATTTTAGGTTTCAGCCTTAGACTTAATAGCCCACGATCTTATTTGAGGATAGATAACCCTTTAATAGATTTCCTTACAGGATAGACATATACCTGTCGGGCGGGGGTAGCCATAATTGGAACTTAAACTTAATGAATCCAGATAATTTGGTTGACATAGACATATGGTTCAATTGGGTTAAACTGGGTATTTGCGTCTGACCATCGACAGAGGCTTTTGCATAATTAGTGTTCCAGGTTAGTAAACTGATTTATTACACAAACATAAATAAAATACTTCATCTTTTAAATGATATTAGAATGATTCACAACCCTAGATCTTTGTGTCTTTTGTTATTTTCCTTAGTATTTTCTTTTGTTTTTTATTTATTTATTTATTTAGCAATTCTACAATCAATCAAATCAATCAAGTAATCATTCTCTTCTCCCTCAATTAGATATCTGTAAATAAATAGATTCAACAATTAATAACAATAGTAGGAATTAAGTCCTCGTGGGATCGATATTTTATACTACTTGAACGATACGTGCGCTTTGCGTTATACGGGTGTTGTTTACGCCGGTCAATCGCATGCGTAGTTAAGAAAATTTATGGAAAAAATACAGACTGTGCATGAAAAACCCGTAGGGCGTTCGAACGCCCGACGCAATAGGACAACGCAAAAAATCTAAAATTCGGAAGAACATTCGAAAGCGGTCTTCAAACACAACTCAATGCAAAGCCTTCTGCCTAAGACGTTCGAACGCGGCTTCAAACGTGAATCGAACGCATACCTTCTGACTTAGTTCGTTCAAACGCGTCCTAAAACGCAACTGTAACGCAAACTCTCTGGAATCATTCCGTTCGAACGCGTTCTCGAACGCTATACGACGTGAACTCTCTG
>SKCR01022941.1:0-78398 GCA_019454045.1 Zanthoxylum bungeanum | reverse complement strand
GCCCACATATTTATACTATTTCGTTGGTCTACCAGCTACAAAATCCTCTTGGGGCGCGCCCGGCATGTATACAAGAAATATGAGTCCCGCTGGCCAGTGACCGTCAAAAGATCACCCAAAAGTGACATCTTGAAACCTGAGATGTAAAATGCACCAAATCAAACTCCCGCATAATCCTAACAGAAAAATCAAAATGGTTCCGTTTAAATCTTGGACTTCCCATTTATAATTCAATACAACAAATTCCTATCTGGGGCCTACAACAACCACCCAACCACACTTCAAATCCAACGCCACAATCTGAAAATAACAATTCAAAACTCAAAACTCAAATTTCAATACAATTCAAAAAATCTAGAAATCGGTAAATTAAACACGTAAAAGCATGAAAATTGTAAAAATTAGAGTTCGGATCTGTTACCCTATGAAAGGGTCGAACCAATGTATCGGGGACATCGAAGACCACAAACTACCCAACTCACGCTGGCGTGTAGGCTTCACGCACTGCCACACATGTTGGCGCGTGAGGCCCACACGCCTGCTTGCCGCCACACAGTTTCCACCAGTAGATGCGCGCCATCGAGCTGAGTGCCTTGGTGGTGGTCACGAGCCCAACAGAGCTCCAATTCACCATGAATCGGTCAAAAACCTTCAAAATCTTTAAGCTCCTCATTCACCAAAAAACAACCACCACCGGTGACACCATCACCACGAAAGTGTTCCTCACAATCTGTTCTATCTTCCCCCTAGCTCCGATCGCTAAACATTGACCATCACTGCCGGATCTCTCTCTCATGTGCACGTTTGGAGAAGGAAAATGAAAATAAAAAAAGGAAACAGCCCTCACGTTGGGAGAAATAGAGGAAGGCGAAGATATTATAATGGGTTGGAAAATTTCAGTGAAATCCCTAGGTTTTGGTCAACAAAAATTTGAATCAAACTAACGAAAATTTATCAATTGACTCCTAAAGTTAAAAACTCAAAATTTGACCAATGACTTTTAGGTGAAAAAACAATAATAATCTTACTAAAAATTTTAGGATCATTACACCTCCTCACCTAAAAAAAGTTAGGTTCTTTATAATTTTACCCTTGAATTCTAATATATTAACATGATGATTTAGATTCTTTTATAATTTTACCCTTGAATTCTAGTATATTAATATGATAATTGCCACTGGGCTCTTGCCCAGTGGTGAGCTTGTGCTCTCCCAAACGGGAGAGCACAAGTTCGACTCCCTGCAATGGCAGGGAGTCCAAAATCTCTCAATTGAGAGTAGTTAATTCTCTCCAAGAGTGGGAGTAGAATTCTCCCCATATTTGAGTGAGAGTAGATATTTCGTCTCTAGTAGATGTAGAATTCTGGATGTGCTATAAATGTTTGTATTCAATATTCCAGTAGATTTCAGATTATATATCTGTAGAGTTGTATTGTAATAAAAAAAAAATATATATGATAATTGATGTATATTGATGTTAATTTAGTAGCATTTAATATCAATAAATTTGTAACAAAATTATGAATTATCGTAGTTATAATATAAGACATAATAAATTTAAATTGTCATGTTTGTATTTTTATTTTATTTTTTGAAAATTAATAAATATTAATAAAATTATAAAAAATAATAAAAAATTATCAATTATCATGTCAATATAAAATAGTATGTAATAATATTAATTTGAAGTCAAGGAAATATTAAGGTATTTTAAAATTAAGGAAAAGTGAGGGGAAAGTATAACCGAATCGGAAGGAATCAGGCGGTTCTAGTTCCTTTTGGTTCCGGTTCGGGAACCAGAAGCGGAACCAATTTCGTACGGTTCGGTTAGGGTTTCCACCCTAGTCGAACCATTGGAATCGGAATTTAAGTTTTTATTTTATTTTTAAATTAATTTAATAAAATTCAAATAAATAAATTTTTTTATATATTTATTTGATTAGAATATCCATTACAATTTTCTTTAAAATTAAATTTCTATTTTATAAAATTATTAAAAAAAAATTGGAACCGGAACCGAACCGAAATTATCCGATTCGATTCCGGTTCCACAAAAGTAGAATAGGGAACCGTCCGATTCGATTCCAGTTCAAAACTGAATAGGACCGGTGCATAGATCTAGTCATGTCTACGTTTTTAAAGCGCTCTTTATTAGCCCGAGTTGCTTAAAATATTTATAACTAAAACATCTCTAAATACTTGATTAATTTCCATTATATATTCATTCTAGAGCATAAACAACAAAAATTTATTGGATTAATGATGTTTTTGGTCAAACCATAATTGGACATTTAATTGCCTGCTAGCAAAAAGGTCAAACACAACTAGGCATGAAGAGATTCATCAGTTGCCAACTAGAAAATCAGCTGCCAAATTTCAGCAAGCTAAGGTTGAAGGAGTCCACCCATATCCATTTCTATATTTAACGTATGGTAAGAGACTTTCATGTTTCGATTAGAAAAATATGATAAATAAATGGTAGTTCATAAATGGTGTTATGAAATTTTGATTTATATTAAAAAAAATAATTGCGGTGTGTTTTTTTAAATATTTTGATGGTAGAGAAAATCTAAATTTTTAGTTCTTACAAAATTTGGTTTTTGAAAAAAATCACGATTAGTATTATTAACCAAACACTTAAAAATTATATTTTGACCTAAATATAGTTTTGTCACCTCATCACATATCAAATCACAATACCAAATAAACCATAAAAATTACACAAAAATGCGTTTTTAGATGCATTTGAATCTGTGGGTGTCTGAAATGTGCTAGTTAGTAAAAATTTTTGAGTGGAAATAAGAAGTTAGTTCGAATCTCGCTCATATAAACCATTTACTTATAATTTAAAAAAAAAAAAAAAAAAAACAAATGCATCGAAAGCTGGCAAATTTTTGTTAAGTTGATATTACCCTTTTACTTTGTCTTCCAAAATCATTATTTTATTTTTATCAATATTAATTGCCTCAACGTTTGCAGCTACCAATTTACATTTGAATCATTGAACGCGGCAAATGTGCATAAAACATGATTGAGAAGTTTACCTCATCCCCATCCCCATCCCTTTCTTTAATTGGAAAACGTTAATTTTTTAAATTTTCATTTCCGATTCACACTTTATTTGGAGAGGAATCCTGAGGATTCCTATCCCTTAGAGATTTATGTGCGCATCCTACGTCACATCCATTTAGCTCAGTGGTCAAACAAAGATATACAATAGAAAAATGATAAGGAGACTAAAGCAATGGTGAAACAATTGTCATCAAATGACATAATTTTGATGGTAAATAAAAACAAAAATAAAATAAAATAAAATAAGACTAAAAAAACTTCATCTTAATGGTGATTTTGTCATCCTTTAGTTTCCGTTTAGTCTCTATACCGTTACTCTATATAATAAATAATTAGTTATTGAGCATTGTTAAGAAGCAAATGATTACAGGGCGATCACTGAAGTCATGTCCAAACAAAGGAAAAAAAAAAGTAAATAGTATTTGTTGTTGTTTTCGTTAAATTAAGTAGCAAAACTTTTTTATCAGAGAAATAATAAAGAGATTACAGAATGATTAAATGGGGTCAAAAATCAATTTAACTTTTATAATAAAATGGTTACAGTGCATAAAAAAATGACAAAACGATAACATATGGTTTTGTACCCATCTAATCTTTATTTTGTCTCTTTATAATTTCTCTTTTTATAATAAATTGCTTTCACCATCGAGTAGTTATATAACTAAATTGCCAGAGGAACCAAATCACTCGTTTTGTTTTTCTGAACCAGGTTATAGTTTACAAGTAATCATATGATATAGATTGAAAATTTAATTTATAAGCATATGTATTAACGTTTTTTAAAAGCTAAAATAATTACAAAGACGTGTTACATGGAATCTCTCTTATCCAAACATTTTATTTCCGTCACGGATCATGCAAATCTCACCTAGTTTAAGCCTAACTGAGAAAGATTTTTAAATAACTTAAATGAACATTTTACTTTAATAAATTTTTGTCCTCGTTTAATAATATTCAAAGAAAAATATTGTCAATTTAATAATAACTAAAGAGACGTACGTGTCACATGAATCTCCTAGTTCACATATACTCATTTTACTTTAACATGTTAGGAGAAGCGGATTATGGGTTGTGGATCCTTACGTCAGTTCTCTTAAGATTTTATGTGTCCGTTAGGTGGATTGGTAAGTAGACTTGTCGGATTAGATTCCTCATTGTACCAAAAAATAAATCTTGATAACATTTGAGAGTGTTTCTGTCTTTTGTTTCAAATTTTTTATTTTTTAAAAAGAAATGGATATATAAAACTCATTTGTAAAATACTTTTGTGCTTCTTGAAAACAAGATTGAGAAGATAGACAACTAATTTGATCATATTAAAAAACCTTTATAAATTTTGTCGACTTTGATAATAATATAAGTTAATTCTATGTTACATTTTGCAGCCACGATTGAATGTCGCATTGCCCACTTCTTCTTTGCCTAGAGCTAATCCCATATTATATACAATATATGCATGAACATGACTTCATTTTTGAGATGATAATCATCATATCATTTAGCTCAGCACAAAATAAAAATAATAATAATTAAGGTTCAACCTTTGTAGCACATGATAAAAAATTTAAGTGCTTTCGATTGATATTCTAGCTAACAAGCTGATCAAGTTCCTTTTGTACAAGATAACCTTTATGAATTAGAGTTCTAGATCATCCATACTTCCTGCTTTAGTACAGTGTACAAGTTTGAAAATTTTGTTTTAGCAGAATTATTTTGAGCGTGATGTTTATAATGGAGGCATCTAGATTTGTCTCTATTAGAGATTGAATTGAATAATCTGTTATATTTCAATTTAATGGTAATTACAATGTAACAGTCTTTATATAAACAATACAAGAAACCAATAATAGGAAATGAAAAATTAAATATGTACACTAACAATGGAAATCGAAATCTTCTTAAAATAGGGAATTATAATAGGGAAGGGATATTATAATTTCCGTTTTAATATAATGTCCTTAACACCCCCCTCAAACTCAAGCTGGTGGAAGTGAAGCAAGCGTGAGTTTGGAAACCAACTCACAAAAGCGCCCTGGAAGCTGAGGTTTGGTAAAGGGATCAACATGTTGCTATGCAGAGGGAATTTAACAAAGACGGACAGTGTCTTGACTGATATGTTGACGAACAAAGTGACAATCAGTTTTGGTATGTTTCGTGCGCTCATGATAGACATCATTATGTGTGATGTAAATAGCACTCTTGTTGTCACAATAGAGATGGGTAGTATGGGAATGAGGAACACCCATGTCATCGAGAAGCCAGCGAAGCCAAATGATTTCTTGAGTAGCATCAGTAATCGCATGATATTCAGATTCAGTACTGGAGCGAGAAATTATTGATTGTTTTTTGCTACGCCAAGAAATAAGGGAGTCTCCTAAGAAGATACAGAGACCAATTGTAAACCGACGATCAGTGGGATTATTTGCCCAACTAACATCAGAGTAGGTACGCAGCTCAAGAGAGGAATGAGCAGAAAAGTGGAGACCATAAAATAATGTGCCCTTGATGTAGCAGAGTAAATGAAGAACATCGTTTTAGTGAGCAGAGCGGGGTGCTGACATAAACTGACTAACAACATGAACCACATGGGCAATATCTGGCCGAGTAACTGTTAAATAAACCAAGCTGCCAACGAGCTGGCGATAAAGAGTAACATCGAGAAGAAGAGTACCATCGGTCATAACAAGTTTAATTTGAGGACATATAGGAGTAGAGGTGATTTTTCTATCGATCAACCTTGCCCGAGTCAGTAAATAAGAAGCGTACTTAGCCTAAGATAGAAAATAGTCAGTCTGATCAGAGAGGACCTCAAGACCAAGAAAATAATTGAGAGTACCAAGATCCTTCATCTCAAAGTGATGTTGAAGACAGGTCTTAAGTTTAGAAATATTGTGCATATCATCCCCCGTGATAATCATATCATCCACATAAAGAAGAAGAATAATAGATCCATGATCGATCTGCCGAATAAAGAGTGTGGAATCATAAGCACTGTAAGTGAACCCAAGTTGATAAACAGTGGCTGAATTTCTCAAACCATACACGAGAAGCTTATTTAAGACCATATAATGTCCGACGAAGTTTATAGTCTTTATGAGAAGGATGAAGGTAGTTAGATGGAGGCTTCATGTAAACTTCCTCAGAGATGTCACCATTAAGAAATGAATTCTTCACATCTATCTGAAACAATGTCCACTAACGAGAGGCGGCAACACATAGGAGGCTGCGAACTAAAGTCAGACACGCAACATGAGCAAAGGTCTCTCCATAATCAATCATATATCCTTGAGAAAATCCATTGGCTATAAGACGAGCCTTATACCATTCAATAGAGCCATCAAATTTTTTTCGTGATTTTGTATATCAATTTACACCCAGTCGCAGACTTGGCTGGTGGAAGATCAACTAAGTCTCATGTGTGGGCTTTTTCAAGAGGCAGTAATTCTTCAGCCATAGCTTGCTGCTAAACAAGGTTAGAACTAGCCTCGGAGTAAAAGTAAGGTTCATATAGATTGAAAGTAGTAGAAAAATAATGAAAATCTCTAAGTTTAATGGGAATTTCTATCACCTTAGTATAACGACGAAGAGAAAATGGTGATTACCTAGAGGTGAGCTGAAGGTGTCGGTGATGGATCCGTTAAACGATACAGACATTGGGAGATCGACTCTGGAAGGATCATCTGAGGGAAGCACATCAGAGTCATCATCGGGAAACAAGTTAAAAGTGTTATCTGTAAAGAGGATATGTGACTAGGAAGGGATAGACTGAGATACAGAGGCAATTGGAGATTGGGTCCCAACATCTATACCTTTTGTGTTCAATGTCATATCCTAAGAAACAACAGAATCGAGCCCGAGGTTCTAATTTTGTGTGTTCATGAGGCTGAAGAAGGACAAAGCAAACACAACCAAAAATGTTAAGAAGGTTATACTTTGGAAGTGTACCATGGAGTTTTTCCTAAGGTGATTGATTGGTTAGGACATGAGATGGAAGGCAATTAATAGTATAGACACTAGTGAGGGCAGCTTCTCCCCAAAAATGTTCGGGGCAGGAGGAAAAGATGAGAAGGGCATGAACTGTATCTAAAATATGTATGTGTTTTCTTTCGGCTCTCCCATTTTGTTGAGATGTACCGGGACAAGAGCGATGACATATAGTTCCATTTTAGTGAAGAAAGTGTAAAACATCAGAATCTTTATATTCCATGGCATTTTCAGTACGGAAAACTTTAATGGGTCGGTTGAATTGTGTTTTAACCAGATTTGCAAAGGTTTGATAATTGGAGGAAAGTTCAGAGCGATTTTTCATAAGATAAAGCCAAGTGTAATGAGAAAAATCATCAATAAAAATCACAAAATACTTTGAACTGTTAGTGTCATAGACATGCCCAAGGATCCTAAAAAAGATTTATGTGTGAATAAAATCAACGAAAGTTGCGGAAAAACTTACAATGATCGGATGAAGTTCAAGACTTTTTCTTTGTTGTAGAAGCTCCAAGCTTTGTGAATGAGTTCCAAACTCTTGGGTGAGTTTCCTTATCACCTTCAAAGACTCCCAAAGTGCTAGCTTTGATAAAAAATTAAAACAAAAATTTTCCTCCAAGGAAGAAGAGTGTTCGGCAATTTGGAGTTGGGAGAGAAGAGAGAGTTTTTGTGTATTTGTTTCACTTGTGTTACAAAACCAAGTTGTTGTGTTTTGTTTTTCCAAAAAAAAAAAAAAAAACCAAGGTTGGTGGAAAGCAAACTGGTTTTGTGAAAACCAATTACTTTAGCCAACTACCACCATCACAATTTGACAAGTGATGTGAGTTGTGGGTCCCACCCAATTTTGAATTCAAAATTCAAGTTGGCTTACACAACACACTTTGGGCCCGGTTCGTTTAATCCGACTAAATGAATTTTCTGTCGCTAAATAATTAAATCCGATTTAATTAAATAATAATGCCTCGTAAAATTATTACGAAAGTCGCCTACGAATTAATTCCAAATTAATTCGTTCGCTTGAATTAAAATCCAATTTTAATTCCGTATTGAAATCTAATTTCAATTAATATATCTGATATATTATTTAGCCCAAATAAATAAATTAAATAGTAAAATCCAATTTAACTATTAAATTTACTTTGCCGATTAATTCCAAATTAATCACGTTCTCTCTTCTAGACGAATTTAATCCCAGATAAATTCTTGACGCAATTTATCCCAGATTATTTTCTGTCTCATAATTAATCCCAGATTAATTATTGCCGTAATTAATCCCAGATTAATTTTCTCTCTCATAATTAATCCCAGATTAATTCTGTTCGAGTCAAATGTCATCGGTGAATCTTTGGGAAGCGACCCAAGAGATCCCTGGATATGTTGGCAGTAAATACGGTTGTCGGACCATCCGACACGTGCGTACACCTTACCACGTTCTTACCGATTTACAAGACATGGTTGGCTTCTAGCAACGCACCGTGCCTACCCAATTCTCCAGAAATATATTCAACATGGAATATATATATAATCTGTATCAGGCGTAGTATACAATGTATTGCGTATTACGATCCAGTATCGGATGTCACATGCTAGGCATGGGGCTGGAATTGTGTATGCCCCGTACGAAGCATATATCGGATCACTTGCAACTAGTCTCTATAATAGGATAATCATGACCTAGTCATACTATCCCGATAGCTGCAACATTTAAGAGTACTAGTTTTGTATCCTTGCGTGATCATCATCTCCATATGACTGAAGTGATACTTCCATCTTGACATCACATCCAATACACTACGATTCTCAGTATACCCAGAAGAGGCGTACACAGAACCTGTTAAAGCTCCGGACGACCAAAACCAAAGTATACTGATTATCGCAAGTATTATCGATGTAAGTCTCAGGTTAAGACATATACACCTACCCTGATTCGAATTCCCATGGACACATAGTCATACTACCAATGGGACTCCGAGGGGTCTATCCAGAGCGAAGCTGTTCCCGGTCCAACGGCTAACAGAACCTCATATCACAGTTGCATAAGTATCCAATACTTAAATATATGAGAACTATTTCGTTAAGCTTCCATAACTTACACAAGTGTAATACTAGCCTATTCCGTATTATCGATGTCCAGTCTCGATAATACTACGATGTAGGACACAGAAATCAGCGACGCTGTTCCAGGCTCACAGCCTAGTTGGGAGTACGGAGTAGCCCGCGGGGGAACTAAACCGGAGAAATAAAATGGAGTCGCCACCCAGTGTGAACTGGGAAAATGATTTAAGGCCGCACTCACCCCTCGCAAGGGAAGACCTCAAACCGTTGGGTTCAGAATGGTCTCTTACTTATGCCACTTGTAATGAACGGATTTATGTAATAATATAACCGAGTCTACGCAATAATAACCTACATCTAAGTTTGCATACGACCTATATCTAAGTTTGCATGCACGAAAGTAAGTCGGAATAACGGCAAGCACACAATCTCATGCATACATTAAATCGCTAAGTATGGCAATGTAAATAAATAATAATCTAAACATAAACTTAGAAGAGACATAATCAAGTTCCTAATGGGAAAGAAATAACTAAATCATGCTTGGAAATAATCAACTAATCATGCATAAAAAATAACATACTAAACAACCTAATCATGCATAAAAAATAACATACTAAACAACCTAATCATGCTCAAACACATGGTTGGATGAAACGAAATATGTGTGTCTCTCGAGTAGTACGTGGAGTTGTTTCCCAAGTACAAACCACACTACCGTCCATTCGGATTCGGCTACGGAATTTACGTCTGGGTTTCCATCCGATATACCGCAAGAGAGAACACATATTCCATTCATCCGAAGGTCATATCATGCACCAATCCACAATACTCATGCAAAGTAAAATAAGAAAATAAATAAAAAATAAAGGAGAATAAAAAAGGGGTGCCCTCAGGTCTAACCTCTTAAGTCGTCTCTTGGAAGTGCGCTACGCGGTTGTCGGAAGGGTTGATGCTCCGTAACTTTTCCGATTTATTGATTCATTGTTTTCCTTCGTTGCCTAGCTGTTTGGGCTACTGTTTTACTCTATTTTGTTGCTGTTTCTGGTCACGATTTTGGCTTACTATTTTGCGGTAATGTGGGTGTGTCAGGGATACTGTTTGTGCGATTTTACTGGGCAGTTTCTTCGGTAATATAAGGCAGTTTCGGGGTACAGTTTTACGGCAAAATCTGGACTATTTCAGGGGGTATTTTTGGTGGTCAGTGACTGTGTTTCAAAGGCTATTTTTGGTGGTTATGGGCTGTGTTTCAGGGGCTATTTTTTGGTTGTCAGGGGCTGTGTTTCAAAGGATGTTTTTGGTGGTCAGGGGCTGTGTTTCAAGGGCTATTTTTGGTGGTCAGGGGCTGTATTTCAGAGGCTGTTTTTGGTGGTCAGGGGCTGTGTTTCAAGGGCTGTGTTTGGTGGTCAAGGGCTGTGTTTCAATGGGTGTTTTTGCGGTGAATGAGGGGGCTATTGTGGCTGTGGTTGTTTATTTTTGGTTGTTGATTCACATGGCTAAAGATGGCTTATTGTTGATGTGAGTGCGTGGAGAGAGGAGAGAGGGACACAAGGGCTGCTAGTGGTTTTCGCGTGAGGCTTTGTGATTCGTCCTAGTGTGGTTCACGTAATTGTGCTCGGCATATGAGCCTAAGGTTTATTGTTTGTTTGTGGCGTGGAGCTGGGTTGGTGATGAGTTTATTGGCTATGTATTTATGGTCGATGTGGGAGTTGAGTTTCATGTGTGCGTATGAAGGGTGAAATCGGTGGAGGGCTTGAGCCGAGAGTGTGGCTGTTTGCCTTGTGGCTATGCAAGAGAGGGAAGATGGGCGTGACAGGTTCGTTTGTTGGTTTCAGTTCAAAGTGAGGGTTGGTTGCTGGTCGTTACTGGAGAGAGGGCAGAGAGAAGGAGTGGCGTGAGGATTAGGGTTTAATGGTTCTGTTTGTTGTCGTTGGTGTGTACCTTGATGAGAGGCGTGAGATGGCTTATTAGGGATTATGATTTTCTTGTGTTTGTGCACAGAGAGAGACCCGTGGGGTGAGAGAGATGATGCCGAGAGTTTAGGGTTTATTTGATGTGTTTTTTTTTGTGAGAATGAGTCAGAGATCAAATAGTTGGGTTTGTGCTTCTTTTTATAGGCAAGGGTTGAGGTTTACCTTATGGGAATAGGGAAAAAAATATTGCAATTATGAGAGGATGTTTAATTTGTGTGTCATAAGGAAAGAATCTCTCCAAATTAGGAAGGTAATTTGATTTGATTTTATTTTATTTTATTTAGTTAGGGAAGGTGATTTATGAGATTTGATTTTATTTTATTTAGTTTAGGCATGTGATTTATTTAATTAGGAAAGTGATTTATGGGATTTGATTTGATTTTATTTAGTTTAGGCATGTGATTTAATTTAATTAGGAAAGTGATTTATGGGATTTTAACATGTGTTTAATGTGTTTGAATATTTTTGGATGTGATTTAATGGGCTTGGAGGCTTATAGGCGTGTATGATGGTTAGTTGATGGGCCTGTGCGTGTGGTTGGTGGTGTGTGGGCTTGGTGTGTGACTTGCGGGGGTTTTGGGCTAAGGATAAGTTTAAAACAAAGGCTTAACGAGCAAACCCGAAGCTAAGCAAATAAATTAAATCCAACAAGGTGTCAATTTCTGACCCTTCCCTTCCGACGTCCGTTTCCCGCGACTTCCACAACTTAAAGAGGCAGTGTCTCCATGTGAGACTCATCATCGGGACTTATATGCAAAAATGCAGTGCCTACAGTCGCCCCCACTTTGATGGGACTTGTGCAGTGTGTGACAGTGACAATCCTATCAAAGTTATGCAATGTATTTTTACTTACCTGGCTCGCTAGCCGCTGCTTGACTTGCATGTTGCTCTGAGATGTTTCAAGCTGAGTTGATCTGGTGGTGAGGTGCTGCGACCCCTGAGGTTCATCCCTGCAATATGCTGTGATCTCTAGGAATCACTACCGAACTGAACTGATGAGAGTTGGTCCATTTCCGAATTGTTACTGAGTTGAGATTGTGGTCCATTTCCGAACCGTGCTCCATTTTCGGAGGGTCATTTTCGCCGTGCTAAACCTCATTTTGAGGCGTCGCTGATGTGATGGTGGTTCATTTTTGAACTGTGCTCCATTTTTGGAGCGCCATTTTCGGCATGTTAAACCTCATTTTGAGGCGTCGCTGATGTGATGGTTGTCCATTTTCGAACTGTGCTCCATTTTTGGAGCGCCATTTTCGGCATGCTAAACCTCATTTTGAGGCGTCGCTGATGTGATGGTTGTCCATTTTCAAACTGTGCTACATTTTTGGAGCGCCATTTTCAGCATGCTAAACCTCATTTTGAGGCGTCGCTGATGGTTGTCCATTTTCGGACCGTGCTCCATTTTCGGAGTGCCATTTTCGGCGTCTGATGTGATAGTTGTCCATTTTCGGATCGTGCTCCATTTTCGGAGTGCCATTTTCGGCGTCTGATGTGATAATTGTCCATTTCCAGACCGTGCTCCATTTTCGGAGTGCCATTTTCAACGTTTGATGTGATAGTGGTCCATTTCCGAACCGTGTTGTATGAGAAAGGGGAGACTGGTCGCCCCAAGTCTCGATTCATCTTTCTATCCTTTGTTGTTTTCATTAGATCAAGGTAGATCTCCCGATGTGATGTTACATACCAACACACTGTACTGTTTCTCACGAGATAATCCTGATAGCTAAACATATTTTCGTCCTCAACGAATGCTTCGTGTTGAAACCATAGAACCTTCAAAGTACTTAATACCCTCAAATCCGATCGTCTGAATGAGTGATCTGAACTAGACTCATAGTGTGTCTGTGCCGAGGCTCATTCGCAGCTTAATACTTAAGTAAGCCAATTCGATGATTTTGTCTCGGAGAATTGGATCAGTGGGTCTAACCAACCGAGATGTCTCGATCATACTCTGTGATTACTTCCTCGTACTTAACATGATATGGTTTTCTTCTTTTTTTCTTTTGTCTCTTTCTTTTTTTCTCTTCATTTTGAATTTTCTTTTTATTTTTCTATTTTTTTCTTTTCTTTCTTTTTTTTCCGACACACCTACCCTTTAAGGTACCATTTCTCCTCATGGTGGTCCTAATACTCGCCCACGGGTAGCTTCATGCTTATCGATTATAGGTGGTCTATTTTTTCCTTTTCTTTTCAGAGACTTTTTTCTTTATTTCCAACCATATCACATATCGTAGCATAAGTAAACCAAGATGGACATCTAGGCAAACAGTCATTCACTGATCCGCCATCTCTTCAACTAGTCATTTCGCCAACTACTCAGGCTTCTATTGCTACGATCCTGTAATCAAGTGCTCGCGAGTCTATCCGAGATCAACTACTCAGAATACTGGATGAGAGCACATCTCGCACTTATCGTTTCTAAGGTTTCACCCTACAGCAAACAATTTCATCACCGGACATATGCTTGGCCATCAAGGACTTCTCTCTCTCTCCTTTTTTTTGTCACTTCACTAGAATTCTTCAACCGGCAATAATGTGGGCTTCGCCCCCTGGGATTCATTCTCGAAAACTGCTGGTAGCGCGGGCCTCAACCCTGAGGGTTCATTCCCAAAACTGATGATTATGTGTGGGCCTCAACCCTGGGGATCCATTTCTGAAAACTGTTGATACTATTTTGTTGCTCTCAGCTTGCTTGTATTTTGCCGCTTTTCCTTATTTTCTTCGAGACCTGTGAACACAAACAAAACAACATAATAAAAACACGTGCATGCGATGTGTATATATGCATGTGTGGAGGTACTTCATGTTCCTGATGGGTTAGACCCCCATTGTCCTACTTGGCGCCATGTGCCTACGCATGTCTCTGATCGCCCCCTGGGTCTGCTTATAGTTTCCTCCTGCCGGTTCTCTTCTGGTGATTGTGCAGTTCTCTTTTGTCTAAAACCTGCAAACACAGAACAAACACAAAAATTGCTAGTACGTTACGTGTATGCATGCTTGCATGGATGAATTTCCTATCCCGTGGGTTAGGTCTTCTGCCAGTTCTCCCAGTAACTGCTCTGTCTCTTCTTCCTTAGGCGAAATATTTCTTCAGTCTGTCCACGTTAATTGGCTCGGCGAACTCGTTCCCTTCTAAGTCTGACAGTCTCATTGCCCCATTTCCTATTACCTTCTTGACTACGTATGGCCCTTCCCAGTTAGGTCTGAACTTTCCTCTCGGGTCCATCATTAACGGCTTTGAATGCTTAAATACCAGATCCCCCTCTCTGATCTTAGTAAGACGCACCTTTTGTTGAATGCCCGAGCCAATCTCTTCTGGTATAATTGCATTTGATGTAAGGACTTCATTCTCTTCTTATCGAGCAATACCAACTGTTCAAATCTCTGCGAGGCCCATTCTTGTTCAGGTAACTTTGCTTCTGTTAATACCCTCATGGACTGTATCTCAACTTCCACCGGCAGTACTGTTTCCATTGCCTTTCGAGCTTCTTCTTTTCTTAAACACTTCAGCTGAATGTCATTCGCTTGTCTTTTGTATAGTTCTCCCTTCAAACTCACAAATTGAAAAGCCACTTCTGAATGGCTATCTTGTCTTTTATGCTTGCTTCTTTCGGGAATTCCCCGTGTTATAAGTATCGCTGAATATCATAGTACCAGGGTTGAATTCTTTGTCAAATATACTCACGTCGTGCAGATTGAAAGGAAGGGACTCAGGCGGGTAGGCGAAATGAACGTCTTTATTATTATTAAGGAAAAGATTCGAACAAGTAGACGAAGTCAATGTCCTTATTATTAATAAATACTGGATTGCAATCAAATAAATCAGGGAAATAAATGTCTGCGGTATTGCCTTCTTCCTCAGCCTATGGTTCTTTACTACTGTTATCTCTTATCCCAATGCAAGATGCCTGATGGTTGAGAGTTTGGAGGACAAAAGTTTCGGGTAGGCCGGAGTTGATCATGTAGGTGGGTGGTGGAACAGAGTGGTAGTTAGGTAGAGGGTTTTTGTATGTGTTAGGTTGTTCTTTCTCAGGATCGGGTATTTTATGGGCGTCAATGAGGTTTTGGATCTCATGCCTAAGGGGGATACAGTTGTCGGTTTCGTGGCCTCTTCTCTGATGGAAGTGACAATATAGGCTTATGTTAAGGTTGGGTGGTATAGGGTTTGGAAGTGGTTTAGGCTCTAAGGGTTCTAGGAGTCCTTGCGTCTTCAGCTTTCAAACACTTTTGTCAAAGGTCTACCAAGATTGGAGAATCGTCTGTTTCTGACGGCAGCGATCTCAACAGTAGCGGGCTTGGTCTCAGAAGGCCCCCCAACAGTTCTTCTATTCTGGCCATAGAACTTCCTATTCTCAGCTTCCTCATCCTCAATGTCCATAATAGTTTCCCTCAACTGTCGAAAGTCACCAATCATAGATGTCATCCTCCTCAGCTTGCCATAAATAGAGGGCTTAATGCCATTGATGATCATCTTGATCTGGTCCTTCTCCGAGGGCTGAGTCTGCATCTTCAGAAGCTGGCTTCTTCAGCGATCCACATAATCCTTGAAGCTCTCATCTGGCTTATGTTTGGTATTCTCCAAGTCGTGAAGCGACAAGTCGATCTCCAAATCCGTGACATACTATTTCAGAAAAGCGTCTGCTAATGCCCTCCAGTCATCTTTGACTTTCCTCTCAAGGCCATGATACCAAACCACGGGCGCCCCCTCAAGCGACATCCCGAACATCTTCTGGACCTGGCGCTTCGACAGACCCACTGAACTCATCACAGAAACATATTGTCGAAGATGAACCCGCGGATCCTCATTCCCATTGAACTTAGCTATGTCGGGCATTTTGAATTGAGCTGGCAGCTGCTCCTCAAAAGTCATAGCCACATAGTCCAACAAATCCTCATGTTTACCCTTCAGCTTGCGGGTAAATGATTCCACCTGATCGTGAAGTTTTTGTAATTCGGTCTGGGACCCAACTACCCTACCTTCGGCATACTCAGCCATATCATCGTCAAAAATAGGGATATCATCACTCAACCTGTTCGGAGGCTCTTCACGCCTTACATTCTCAGAGCCTCCCCCAGCACGGGGCACAACCATATTAGCCATAGCATTGGTCAAAGCTTGCAATTATTCGGTAACCTTGGTGAGACCATTCTCCAACTGATCCATGCGAGATACCTCATTCTCTGATTCACTCATATTCGCTAACGACCTTTTGACGAGTCTTCATTCTTCCCTAACCCAACGGGTATCTATGATGTCTTTTAAAACTCTTAGTCAGCATGTATACGTGCAATGCATGGAATATATAAGTTGGCCCATTACCATTTTAAAGCATTCAATCATACTATTGCGAGGTGCAAACTTGTCCCAGTTGAAAAGGCCCAACATGTTTACACTTTTGCGATAACATGGCTAAATATCTTCAAATGATACGGGGCCTAAACATAAAAATGGCTCATCGGCATTTTAGAAGCTTTTGGCCCAATTGCCATAAAGCACGGGCTCGTCCCAGTTTAAATGGCCCAACAAGCCCATACCTCATGACAAAATGTCCAACTGGATCCAAATGACGACGGACCTAAAAGCAAGCATAAAGGGATAGTTTCTATTAGTCCTACAGCTACAGTTCATGTGTGGGTTTATATGGGTATAGACAAAGGCTCTCGCCGGTGAAGGATTGCCCACGACTAGGACTCCCCACTCAAGGGTTCAAGCGACCAAGTGAGCGCACCTTTTTTATACGCTAAAGTATGTGCCAACGAGTTAAGATACGTGACAGGAATAAACAACAAGTCCTCCAAATTAGTCGGTCACAGTGAGCAACGAGTAATGATTATCTAGGTGCCTTTACAGCTTTTCCTTATAGAAAGGTAGTGAATGAAGGAAGACACCAAACCATTACCTAGCTTTAATAATGCCTTTGATTAAACCCCTTCAACCCACGGTAGACACGGTTAACTAAAACACAAATCACAATCATTACAAGACAATATTTCGGGGCCGATTCTCTATCCCCAGGGGAGTCGCCAGATTGTAGGACACAGAAATCGGCGACGTTGTTCCAGGCTCGCAGCCTAGTTGAGAGTACGGAGTAGTAGCCAGTGGGGGAACTAAATCGGAGAAATAAAATGAAGTCGCCATCTAGTGTGACTGGGAAAATGATTTAAGGCCGCACTCACCCCTCGCAAGGGAAGACCTCAAACCGTTGGGTTCGGAATGGTCCCTTACTTATGCCATTTGTAATGAACGGATTTATGTAATAATATAACCGAGTCTACGCAACAACAACCTACATCTAAGTTTGCATACGACCTATATCTAAGTTTGCATGCATGAAAGTAAGTCGAAATAACGGCAAGCATACAATCTCATGCATATATTAAATCGCTAAGTATGGAAATGTAAATAAATAATAATCTAAACATAAACTTAGAAGAGACATAATCAAGTTCCTAATGCGAAAGAAATAACTAAATCAAGCTTGGAAATAATCAACTAATCATGCATAAAAAATAACATACTAAACAACCTAATCATGCATAAAAAATAACATACTAAACAACCTAATCATGCTCAAACACAAGGTTGGATGAAATGAAATATGTGTGTCTCTCGAGTAGTACGTGGAGTTGTTTCCCAAGTACAAACCGCACTACCGTCCATTCTGATTCAGCTACGGAATTTACGTCTGTGTTTCCATCCGATATACCGCAAGAGAGAACACATATTCCATTCATCCGAAGGTCATATCATGCACCAATCCACAATACTCATGCGAAGTAAAATAAGAAAATAAATAAAAAATAAAGGAAAATAAAAAAGGGGTGCCCTCAGGTCTAACCTCTTAAGTCGTCTCTTGGAAGTGTGCTACGTGGTTGTCGAAAGGGTTGATGCTCCGTAACTTTTCCGATTTACTGATTCATTATTTTCCTTCGTTGCCTCGCTATTTGGGCTGCTATTTTACTCTGTTTTGCTGCTGTTTCTGGTCACGGTTTTGGCTTACTATTTTGCGGTAATGTGGTTGTGTCGGGGCTGAGGTTTGTGCGATTTTACTGGGCAGTTTCTTCGATAATATAATGCAGTTTCTGGGTGCAGTTTTGCGATAAAATCTGGACTGTTTCAGGGGGTATTTTCAGTGGTCAGGGACTGTGTTTTAGGGGCTATTTTTGGTTGTCATGGGCTGTGTTTCAGGGGCTGTTTTTGGTGGTCAGGGGCTGTGTTTCAAGGGGTGTTTTGCGGTGAATGAGGGGGCTATTGTGGCTGTGGTTGTTTATTTTTGGTTGTTGATTCACATGGTTAAGGATGGCTTATTGTTGCTGTGAGTGCGTGGAGAGAGAAGAGAGGGACACAAGGGCTGCTAATGGTTTTGGTGTGAGGCTTTGTGTTTCGTCCTAGTGTGGTTCACGTAATTGTCCTCGGCATGTGAGCCTAAGGTTTATTGTTTGTTTGTGGCGTGGAGCTGGGTTGGTGATGAGTTTATTGGCTGTGTATTTATGGTCGATGTGGGAGTTGAGTTTCACGTGTGCGTATGAAGGGTGAAATCGGTGGAGGGCCTTGAGCCGAGAGTGTGGTTGTTTGCCTTGTGGTTATGCGAGAGAGGGAAGATGGGCGTGACGAGTTGGTTTGTTGGTTTCAGTTCAAAGTGAGGGTTGGTTGCTGGTCGTTACTGGAGAGAGGGCAGAGAGAAGGAGTGGCGTGAGGATTAGGGTTTAATGGTTCTGTTTGTTGTCGTTGGTGTGTACCTTGATGAGAGGCGTGAGATGGCTGATGAGGGATTAAGGTTTTCTTGTGTTTGTGCAGAGAGAGAGAGCCGTGGGGTGAGAGAGATGATGCCGAAAGTTTATTCATTTATTTGATGTGTTTTGTTTTGTGAGAATGAGTGAGGGATCAAATAGTTGGGTTTGTGCTTCTTTTTATAGGCAAGTTTTTGAGTGCTTGGGCTGGGCTGTTTCCTGCTCCATTGCTGCTGTCTTGCCTGCTGTGTGTATTTCCTGCAACTTGTGGGCTGAATTAGGCCCGTCACTGCTTTGGTTTATGTATGCGCTTCTGGGCTTTTGTTGGGCCAGTCATACCTGCACGGCTTGATCTGGAAGATGGGTGTTTTCTCGTGGTTGAAAGCTTGAGGCTTTTGTCTCAATGTATGGGGTTTGGTTTTTGTGAGCTCATTTTGAGCAGCTAGTCTGATGGGTTTTTGCCGATTGTTTGGCTTTAAGGGCTTTAGGCATTTATTTGCTTTTTGTTCTTGGACAATGTGTTTTGTGTTTTAACTTCGGTTCCTGTTGTGCTTTTGCACCTTCCTGGGGGATGCCCCTTGTACATTTGTTCAAAAATCTCTTTTTGGAATATACTTGTAACCTTTTCCAAAAAAAAAAATAAGGAAAGAATATTGCAATTATGAGAGGATGTTAATTTGTGTGTCATAAGGAAAGAATCTCTCCAAATTATGAAGGTAATTTGATTTGATTTGATTTTATTTTATTTAGTTAGGGAAGGTGATTTATGAGATTTGATTTGATTTTATTTAGTTTAGGCATATGATTTATTTAATTAGGAAAGTGATTTATGGGATTTGATTTTATTTTATTTAGTTTAGGCATGTGATTTAATTTAATTAGGAAAGTGATTTAGGGATTTTAACATGTGTTTAATGTGTTTGAATATTTTTGGATGTGATTTAATGGGCTTGGAGGCTTATGGGTGTGTAGGATGGTTAGTTGATAGGCTTGGGCATGTGGTTGGTGGTGTGTGGGCTTGGTGTGTGACTTGCGGGGGTTTTGGGCTAAAGATAAGTTTAAAACAGAGGCTTAACGAGCAAACCGAAGCTAAGCAAACGAATTAAATCCAACAAGGTGTCAATTTCTGACTCTTCCCTTCCGACGTCCGTTTCCCGCGACTTCCACAACTTAAAGAGGTAGTGTCTCCATGTGAGACTCATCATCGGGACTTATATGCAAAAATGCAGTGCCTACATACGACTAGGCATATTTAATGATTAAACCTTTCGTAGATTAATACTGTCTCATATCTTATTAATCTGGTACTAATCATATGGACTTTTAACATTTATATATCCAAGTAATCCAATTACAAATGATAAATGAGTAATTTCCTTTTTCACATAGTTAATTTGTACAAAGAACACCATGTCTTTTACAAACAGTGATGCTATGGTCATAATTGTCCAACAATCTCCCACTTGGCCTATAGCCAATCACTCAAGTGTCAAACACCTGAACTATGTACGGGTCGCTCATGTTTATGCTGAGATATCGCTTTCGTCAGCGGATCTGCAAGGTTATCATCTGAAATAAATTTTTGATCTTCATATCACCACGATGTGTGATCTCTCGAATCAGATGAAACCATCGAAGTACATACTTGGATCATTGATGTGATCGTAATTCCTCAGCCTGTGCTGTACTGCTAACAGAACTACTCTTAATCCAATTAGGAATTTTATAGATCCAAAATGCTTCTTTTGCTGCCTCAGCCGCAATAATATATACCACTTTTTTGTTGAATCAGCAACAATATCTTGCTTGGAAGATTTCCAGCTCACTGTTTCGTTGTTCAAACAAAATATGTACCCTTATTGTGACTTACAGTCGCCTTTATCGGTTTGGAAACTTGCATCGGTAAACCTAGTCACCTCAAGTTCTCTATCTCCATAGATTAAGAAAGCATCCTTAGTTCGTCTAAGTTACTAAATGATGTTTTTAACATCAATCTAGTAACCATCACCTGGATCGGCCTTATAGTGACCGCAGATGCTCAAAGCATATAAGATACCAGGTCGCGTACATGTTTGTCAATGTACGAGTTCTCGGAGAGTGCCAGCAACTTTTAAATTTATCCCAGTAGATCCTTATTCCTAGAATAAAGGTTGCCTCTCCCAAGAATTTCATGGAGAATTTTATTGAAAGCCAAGCTTTCACCGATTTTAATATGGAAATGTAATTTCTAAGAAGCAATATATCATCAACGTATAGGACAATCAATGTCAGTGCGCTCCCACTAACCTTCTTATATACATAAGAATCATCTTCGTTTTGAGTGAAACCATATACCATTATGATCTCATCAAAACGTTGGTTCCAAGAACGCAATGCTTGCTTCAATCCATAAATGGATCGATTTAACTTGCAAACCTAGTTTATATGTTTTGGCGTGACAAAATCGTCAAACTGTTATATAAAACATCCTCCAAAAAGTTTCTATTAAGGAAAGCGGTTTTGACGTCCAGCTGTCATATTTCATAATCGAAATATGCAGTATTATCCGAATGGATTTAATCATGGCAACATGTGAAAAAGTTTCATCGTAATCGACACCATGTTGATGACCCTTTTGATACAAGCCTAGCTTTGTACGTTTGTATGTTGCCATCCATGTATGTCTTCACCATGAAGACCCATTTGCTACCAATAGGCACAATGCCTTCTGGTACATCAACCAGTGTCCAAACTTGGTTGTATACATGGAGTCCATTTTGGACTTAATGGCCTCTTGCATAAAGCGGAGTCGATACCTTGTATCGCTTCCTCATACGTAGCCTGTTTGTATTCCTCAATAAGATTAATATCTTCATGAGGTGAGATCAAAAACCCATACCTTTTAAGTTGTTTTCTGACTCTCTCCGACCTACGCGGTTCTTGTGTATTAGAAGATTATGGAACAGTCTCATCCCTGATGAACTGTTCATGTTCCGAGAGGGAATCGGTGCCAGGAACAATATTACTCCATTTTCATCGAGTTCTACTTTCATCCCACTTACCACTGCATTTAGGAATTCCTCTAAGGAAAACCGCATGGAGAGCAACAAATATTTTGTTCTCTTGTGGGTTGTAGAAGTAATATCCTTTTGATTTCCCTAGGATAACCTACAAATAGGCATTTATCTGATTTGGGTTCTAGTTTGGTACCATCCAAACGTTTAACATATGCCCAGCATACCCAAATCTTCAGGAATGAGAAACCCGGTTTCTTTCCTGTCAATATTTCATATAGAGTCTGTCCAACAGACTTTGACGGAACCTTATTCAAAATAAGTATTGCACAGTTCAATGCGTATTCCCTGAAGGAAATTGATAGCTCATTGCGACTCATTATTGACCTTACCATGCCCAATAAAGTTCGGTTTCTCCGTTCGGACACACCACTCAAATGAGGTGTTCCGGGAGGAGTCCACTGTAAAAGAATACTATTCTCTTTCAAGTAATCGAGAAACTCATTGCTCAAGTATTTTCCACCACGGTCCAATCGTGATGTTTTAATACTTTTGCTGGTCTGTTTTTCTACTTCGTGTCGAAACTCATTGCTCAAGAATTTCTCAAACGTTTCCCACTTGTGTGTCATAAGATACACATAACCACAACGTGATGCAACATCCATAAAGGTTACAAAGTATTGATATCCACCTCTAGCTTGGCTAGACATGGGCCCACATACGTCACCATGAACGAGGGCTAACAGCTCGGTGGCATTTACACCCTTACCACAAAATGGTGTTTTAGGCACTTTGCCTAATAAACAAGATTCGCATACATCATATGAATTATGATCAAATTCGTCCACGTATCCACTCTTCGAAAGTGTGGATATACGAGTCTTGTTAATGTGTCCCAGATGACAATGCCACAAATAAGTCTCATCTGATTTACTTAGTTTGAGCCTTTTGTTTGTCATGTTATATGTTTGAGATTCATTTATATTCGAAATTATAAATACTGTTATTCACATCTAATGTGTATATCTCAATATCATCTTTATAAACAAAACACCAGTGTTCTGGAACATAAAGGTTACCCGCAACGGGTTAAACTAGATATAAAGATAATGTTTCTAGTCAAACTAGGTACATTATAACAGTTTCCTAATTTAAGTACATGCCAAAATGGCAGTTCCAAAACTTAGGTTCCCACAGCCAAAACAGCGACTCTCGTCCCGTTTCTGACTCGCAGGTCGATCTCATCTAAAGCCAGTCTCCTGCTAATCAGCAAATCCCGGTCATCAGTACATATGTATGTACCACATCCAGTATCAAAAATCCAATTTTAAAACCAGTAGTGGACACGTTTATTACAAAAACAAACATACCTGAAGTCGGAGCCTTGTTCGCCTTCACTTCCTTCATGTCTGCCTTGTCCATATGGCAATCACGCTTCTAGTGACCCCATTTGCCACAATTTAGGCAGACATCTTGGGATATGTCATTTGTCTTCAGGAATGAGAAACCCGGTTTCTTTCCTGTCAATATTTCATATAGAGTCTGTCCAACAGACTTTGACGGAACCTTATTCAAAATAAGTATTGCACAGTTCAATGCGTATTCCCTGAAGGAAATTGATAGCTAATTGCGACTCATTATTGACCTTACCATGCCCAAAAAAGTTTGGTTTCTCCGTTCGGACACACCACTCAATTGAGGTGTTCCGGGAGGAGTCCACTGTAAAAGAATACTATACTCTTTCAAGTAATCGAGAAACTCATTGCTCAAGTATTTTCCACCACGGTCCAATCGTGATGTTTTAATACTTTTGCTGGTCTGTTTTTCTACTTCGTGTCGAAACTCATTGCTCAAAGATTTCTCAAACGTTTCCCACTTGTGTGTCATAAGATACACATAACCACAACGTGATGCAACATCCATAAAGGTTACAAAGTATTGATATCCACCTCTAACTTGGCTAGACATGGGCCCACATACGTCACCATGAACGAGGGCTAACAGCTCGGTGGCATTTACACCCTTACCACTAAAAGGTGTTTTAGGCACTTTGCCTAATAAACAAGATTCGCATACATCATATGAATTATGATCAAATTCGTCCACGTATCCACTCTTCGAAAGTGTGGATATACGAGTCTTGTTAATGTGTCTCAGATGACAATGCCACAAATAAGTCTCATCTGATTTACTTAGTTTGAGCCTTTTGTTTGTCATGTTATATGTTTGAGATTCATTTATATTCGAAATATAAATACTGTTATTCACATCTAATGTGTATATCTCAATATCATCTTTATAAACAAAACACCCAGTGTTCTGGAACATAAAGGTTTACCCGCAACGAGTTAAACTAGATATAAAGATAATGTTCTAGTCAAACTAGGTACATTATAACAGTTTCCTAATTTAAGTACATGCCAAAATGGCAGTTCCAAAACTTAGGTTCCCACAGCCAAAACAGCGACTCTCGTCCCGTTTCTGACTCGCAGTTCGATCTCATCTAAAGCCAGTCTCCTGCTAATCAGCAGATCCCGGTCATCAGTACATATGTATGTACCACATCCAGTATCAAAAATCCAATTTTTAAAACCAGTAGTGGACACGTTTATTACAAAAACAAACATACCTGAAGTCGGAGCCTTGTTCGCCTTCACTTCCTTCATGTCTGCCTTGTCCATATGGCAATCACGCTTCTAGTGACCCCATTTGCCACAGTTTAGGCAGACATCTTGGGATATGTCATTTGTCTTCAGGAATGAGAAACTCGGTTTCTTTCCTGTCAATATTTCATATAGAGTCTGTCCAACAGACTTTGACGGAACCTTATTCAAAATAAGTATTGCACAGTTCAATGCGTATTCCCTGAAGGAAATTGATAGCTCATTGCGACTCATTATTGACCTTACCATGCCCAATAAAGTTCGGTTTCTCCGTTCGGACACACTACTCAATTGAGGTGTTCCGGGAGGAGTCCACTGTAAAAGAATACTATACTCTTTCAAGTAATCGAGAAACTCATTGCTCAAGTATTTTCCACCACGGTCCAATCGTGATGTTTTAATACTTTTGCTGGTCTGTTTTTCTACTTCGTGTCGAAACTCATTGCTCAAGAATTTCTCAAACGTTTCCCACTTGTGTGTCATAAGATACACATAACCACAACGTGATGCAACATCCATAAAGGTTACAAAGTATTGATATCCACCTCTAGCTTGGCTAGACATGGGCCCACATACGTCACCATGAACGAGGGCTAACAGCTCGGTGGCATTTACACCCTTACCATTAAAAGGTGTTTTAGGCACTTTGCCTAATAAACAAGATTCGCATACATCATATGAATTAGGATCAAATTCGTCCACGTATCCACTCTTCGAAAGTGTGGATATACGAGTCTTGTTAATGTGTCCCAGATGACAATGCCACAAATAAGTCTCATCTGATTTACTTAGTTTGAGCCTTTTGTTTGTCATGTTATATGTTTGAGATTCATTTATATTCGAAATTATAAATACTGTTATTCACATCTAATGTGTATATCTCAATATCATCTTTATAAACAAAACACCCAGTGTTCTGGAACATAAAGGTTTACCCGCAACGGGTTAAACTAGATATAAAGATAATGTTTCTAGTCAAACTAGGTACATTATAACAGTTTCCTAATTTAAGTACATGCCAAAATGGCAGTTCCAAAACTTAGGTTCCCACAGCCAAAACAGCGACTCTCGTCCTGTTTCTGACTCGCAGGTCGATCTCATCTAAAGCCAGTCTCATGCTAATCAGCAGATCCCGGTCATCAGTACATATGTATGTACCACATCCAGTATCAAAAATCCAATTTTTAAAACCAGTAGTGGACACGTTTATTACAAAAACAAACATACCTGAAGTCGGAGCCTTGTTCGCCTTCACTTCCTTCATGTCTGCCTTGTCCATATGGCAATCACGCTTCTAGTGACCCCATTTGCCACAGTTTAGGCAGACATCTTGGGATATGTCATTTGTCTTCCCAGAAGACTGTGACAATTTTTCCTTTGCCCTTTTTTTCTTCACACCGCCAGAAGTCTTCGGCCAAGCCTTGGCCTTCTAGGATGTCGAAGTAAGATGCGTCTTGCGCTTCTTGCCCTTTTGGAATCTCTAGCTCTGCCTCGTTGAGCATAGCCATTAACTCTCCAAGAGTTTTCTCTTGGTTTATGATGAACCCGCCCCAGCATTTGGACAGAGACTGTAAGATCAAATCTATGGAAGTCTCGGCCTCATAGGTAATGCCCAGCTAACCTAGCTCTTCGATGTCAGCAGTCATCTGCGACACCTAGTGCTCGAACGATGTACCTTCTGACATACGCGAGCGAAAGAGCTTCTTTTGCAATTTGTACTTCTAAGATCTAAGGTTAGATCTATGAAGATCCTTTAATTTCAACATCATGGTATAAGAATCCAATCCTTAGTTCTGACGACGAAATTAAGGAGTCATTACGGCAAGGATGAGGAACTAAAGTTATCATCACGATGAGTCTTCCAAAGCTCATGGTCTACTAATTGCTCAACTCCGGGCTCAGGCCCGAGAGGTTTCTCTATGACATAGAGTAACTTCTCGGCTCCCAGGACTATCCTGAGATTTATCTCCCAATCTGGAAAATTGGAGCCGTTAAATGTTGGTTTTAGCTAAGGTCCCAAGATCATAAAACAAGCATGAACATGTGCGAATACAAATCGAAGAAGTCACGTAATACTTACATCAATCGGTTGAGCGATGCTTTGACGAACAAAAACTTTTATGCTTGGCAGTGGACTGCTCACGGCAGTGCAGTGAATTTCCTCATTGTTTCGGCCATTGGAGGTCATGGGTGGACTTCCCTATCACCTTCACATGTCTCTCGGAGTGCTAGCACTCTAGAAATTTGCCACAAATCTCACCACTTTTGTTTCCCTTCTCACGGTTTTGCCAAGCAAACCAGTGAAGAATTTGGCCTGTTGGCCGAATGAAAGAGAAGAAAGAAAAGGCTCCCAAACGTGAGCAAATAGAGAGAAAATGAAAAGAAAAAATGTGTATTAGATTTTCAATTTTCAAATCAATTAATTATATACCATTTTTCATTTCAAAATCAAAAGCAAAAGGCAATTAATGCCTTCCAACTACCACCATCAATCAATCAATCAAATTGTCAAATTAGTCAAAGTGACATGATTTGACGCTTGATGTGACGCTAGATGTGACTAGCGATTTGACGCTTGATTTGACTTGCGTGCCGCACTCGAATTCGAAATGCAAATGCGCTCGTAAATAATCTCGGGCTCGGGTTCGCTAATTCCAAATTAACAAATTTTCCGTTGCGTCGTAATTAAATGATTACGCCTAGCGAAATCACTATTCACATTGCTAACGAATTAATTCTAAATTAATTTGTTCGCCCGAATTAAAATCTAATTTTAATTCGGCGTCGAAATCCAATTTCTTTTAATGTATCAAATATATCAATTTATCGATTAATTCCAAATTAATCGTTCTCTCTCTTTAAATGATATTTTATCCCAGATAAAATATCTCCGCAATTAATCCCAGATTAATTTTCTCTCTCATCTTATTAATCCCAAATTAATTAAAAGTGCGAGTCATACGTCATCGGTGAATCTTTGGGAAGCGACCCATGAGATCCCCGGATATGTTGGCAGTAAATTCGGTCGTCGGACTATCTGAACACGTAAGTACCAAGTACTACGTTTTACCGATTTACAAGACAAGGTTGGCTTCTAGCAAAGCAACATGCCTACCCAATTCTTCGGAAATATCCTTACAGGAATAAACGATCTATATCAGGCGTAGTATATGTAGTATTGCATATTTCTGTCCAGTATCGGATGATCACATGCAAGGCCTGGGGCTGGTACAGTGTCTGCCCCGTACGAAGCATATATCGGATTATGAGCAACTAGTCTCTTTAATATCGGATAATCATGACCAAGTCATATTATCCCGACGATTGCAACCTTTTTAGAGAACCAGTTTTGTATCCCTGCGCGATCATCAACTCCGTATGACTGGAGTGACACTTCTGTCTTGACATCACACCCAACACACTACGATTCTCAATATACCCAGCATTGGCGTACACAGAATTTGTTAAAGCCCTGGACGACCGCAACCAAAGTATATTGATTGTCGCAAGCATTAGCGGTACAAGTCTCAGATTAAGACCAAATACACCTACCCTGATTTCGGACTTCCATAGACACATAGTCATACTACCAATGGAATTCTGAGGGGGTCTATCCACAGCGAAGCTGTTTCCCGTACCATCGGTAAAACACAACCTCTTATTACATTTGCATGAGTATCATATACCCAAATATATGAGAACTATGTCGTTATACCCTCACAACGCGCACAAGTGTAATACTAGTCTTTTACGCATTCATCGATGTCCAATCTCGATAATGCTCTAACTAGGGATATTTAATGATTTAGCCTTCGTGGATTGATACTGTCTCATATCATTCTCAATCCAGGAACAAATCACAGGGACCTCCTATCATTTATATATCTTGGTGATCTAATCACAAATGATAAGAGTGCAATCTCCTTTGTCACATAGTTAATTTGTACAACAACACCATGATCTGTACAAATAGTGACGTTATGGGTCATAATTGTCCAACATTAAAGACATTCTCGCCCATGATTATGCCTCTAACGCTAATCTTTCCAGCCATCTCGATTGCAATTGTCCAACTATTCAATCAACAATTTTGGGTACACTCAAAATGTAATGGTTACTATAGTCCAACTATATAACCAATTACAAGTGGAGTAGTGTCTTGTACAGTCTAACTATTCAAAGAAAGCAATATTCAATATTAGTCCAACTAATATATTTATAACAACGATAAATAAAATAAAATAAAATAAGCAAGTATTGGCAAGTATTTAAATGAAATTGCAAATTTAATACTTGCCTCCCACTATTTTTTCGGCGAGCCTCTAACCCTCGGTGGAGTACTCGGGAAACCTAGTTTCCTAGTGGGCTAGGATCCCGTTAAATAACACACAACCTTGACTTTGGCCAACAAGCTGTATGAAACTTAACTAGGTAGATCTCTAAGATCAATTGGATCTCATCCAATTCCTAGATCCGGTAGGTGGACCTCCAAGTCCAAAAACATATATCCAATATATCATCCTAACCTTTTCCTCTGAATCAACTAAGCCTTAGCTTTGGCTCAACAAGCTTAATGATTCCAGTTAAGCGTGACCCATTGACAGTTGGGAAAGCTTCGTAATCCACGTTGATGTACAGAATGTTGGACAATTATGACCCATAGCGTCACTATTTGTACAGATCACGGTGTTGTTATACAAATTAACTATGTGACAAATGATATTGCACTCTTATCATTTGTGATCAGATCACCAAGATATATAAATAATAGGAGGTTGTGTTTTACCGATGGTACGGGAAACAGCTTCACTCTGGATAGACCCATGCGGAATCCCATTGGTAGTATGACTATGTGTCGATGAATACGCAAAAGACTAATATTACACTTGTGCATGTTGTGGGAGCACAACGACATAGTTCTAATATGTTTGGGTATAGGATACTCATGCAAGTGTAATAGGAGGTTGTGTTTCACCGATGGTACGGGAAACAGCTTCGCTCTGGATAGACCCCCTAGGAATTCCATTGGTAGTATGACTACGTGTCTATGGAAGTCCGAAATCAGGGTAGGTGTATTTGGTCTTAACCTGAGACTTGCACCGCTAATGCATACGACAATCAATATACTTTGGTTGAGGTCGTCCAGGGCTTCAATCGGTTCCTGTGTACGCCAATTCTGGGTATATCGAGAATCGTAGTGTGTTGGGTGTGATGTCAAAACGAAAGTGTCACTCCAGTCATATGGAGTTGATGATCGCGCAGGGATGCAGAACTGGTTCTCTAAATAAGGTTGCAACCGTCGAGATAATATGACTTGGTCATGATTATCCGATTATAAAGAGACTAGTTGTTCGTTATCCGATATATGCATCGTACGGGGCAGACACTGTACCAGCCCCAGGCCTTACATGTGATCATCTGATACTGGACATAAATACGCAATACTACGGTATGCTACGCTTGATATAGATCCTTATTCCGGCAAGGATATTTCCAGAGAATTGGGGAGGCATGACGCTTTGCTAGAATCCAACCTTGTCTAATAATTCGGTATAAACGTAGTACGAGGTACTTACGTGTTCGGATAGTCCGACGACCAAATTTACTGCCAACATATCCGAGAATCTCATGGGTCGCTTCCCAAAGATTCACCGATGACGTATGACTCGCACTTTTAATTAATCTGAGATTAATTAGATGAGAGAGAAAATTAATCAGGGATTAATTGCGGAGATATTTTATCTGGGATGAAATATCAATTAAAGAGAGATAACGATTAATTTAGAATTAATCGGTAAATTAATATATTCGATATATTAAACGAAATTAGATTTCGACGCAGAATTAAAATTAGATTTTAATTCGGGCGAACTAATTAATTTAGAATTAATTCGTTAGCGACGTGAATAGTAATTATGCTTGGCATGATTATTTTATTAAATTAGATTTAATAACGACGCAACATAAAGTTCGTTAATTTGGAATTAGCGAACCCGAGCCCGAGATTATTTGCGAACACATTCACATTTCGAATTCGAGTGCGGCAAATCAAATCAAGTGTCAAATCACTAGTCGCAACTAGTGTCACATCATTCGTCAATCAAGTGATGGATGTCTTTCACTTTGAGTGATTGACGCCAGTCACTATTCACTGATTGATGGAAGTAGATGTGACTTGATGTGTGTGGTTGGCATTTATGGATTGGTTTTTGGAGGGAAAAAATTGGTATTGGTTTTGGAAATTATATTACCAATTTTTGCTAACAAAAATTATAACACACAAATCTCTCTCTCTCCTCCATTTCTCTTATCATTCACGCCCAAGAGGGCTTATTTTTCTTCTGGTTTTGGCAGTGTACTGCCGTGAGCAGTGAAGGAAAAGGGAAGCAAAGTGCTTGAGATTTGTGGCAAATTTCAAGAGAGCTAGCACTCCGAGAGACATGCGAATGTGATAGGGAAGTTCACCCATGAGCCAGGAACCATTCGACGAAGCTTGGAGCTTGACGAAGGAGACCAAAATGGCGCAAAACAGTGAGGTGAACTGCTGCAGTGGGCGTGAAACCAGTGGGCAAAAACTTCATTTTTGTTGCCTTCGCGTCGCTCAACCGCTCGATGTAAGTATTCCGCGACTTTCTCGATTTGTATTCGCACTTGTTTCATGTTTGTTATTCGATCCTATGGACCTAGAAACTCCAACAATGGTATCAGAGCGAGTAAAAGCATGAAATTTGACGTAGGGTTAAAATTTGGGTAAAAATGTGTTTGTGCATGATTTGTGAAATTGGATGAATGAGTATGTTATAACATGTTTAATTTAAGATTGATTGGATCAATTTAATGAAATGTTGTTTGGAACAAAATTTCCCCAAATTCTTGCTTTGGCCGAGAGTTGTGATGTTTGTGTTCTTGGTGAATTTTGATTTTTTGATTCGTTGGATGAGTTAGAATCATTCGGGAATGTGATGTAATGTCGATTGTGGATTTAATCGAATTGAAACCGAATCGGACATAATTTTCCCTTCCATTACCGAGAACAATAAGCATGATATGGGTTTGATTTTGATTAATTTGTGTTGGACACTAATTGATTTAAATGAACATGATTAATTGTGTAAATTAATGTTTTAGAAATGTTAATTTGGGTGGTTAATTGTGTAATACACTTTAGGGTAATTAAATTGGAAAATTGGATTTTTGTAATTAATTGATTTGGGCCTATTTTGTGAAATTGGGCTTAAATGTTTTATTGGGCTTAATGGGCTTTGTTGTACAAAGTTGGGTTAAGGCAAATTGGATTGGATCCAATTAGGCCCAAAACCGCTTCCATAAAGCCCAAATGCGACTTAATGGACCTTTGTAATTTAATTGGGCCTAATGGGCCAAAATTAATTAAAGGCTTATGGGTAATTCCCGGATTGGACTTTGGTTATCGGTTTGACCCGAGTTGACCAAAGTTCACGCCTTAAGAAATTATTAAAAGCCCATGGACTTTAATTAAATTGACGTTGGACGATAATCGGGCTTTGACACCGTAACGATTAAATTTGGAATTTAAGTCGTAAATGGTTCGTTAAATAAAGTGTGTTATTTAATTTAGAATTAAATAATGAATTAGATTAAATGCATGTTAAATTGGATTTAATTATGTAGTTTAATTTAATTCGAGAATTTGTACTTTAAGTACTTATTCGCTAAAACGAGTTTGACTCGAGCAAAATCAAATTGTTGTTTGAACATTGGATGATCACTAATTATCAGATTAATTAATTTGATTAGATTGATTGATAACATGCTTGTGTGAATACATGGTTGCGATGCATGAATAATGTATATCGGATGGATATTAGATGGGTGGGACAATTTTAGAAATTGTGTAATAAATTTGATTTATTAATTGGACCTGCATGTCCAGCCTTATCACCTCTCATTCTTTGTATTCTCTTCTCACCTATTCCCCTCATTGTAAATGAGGTTTCTTTAGAAGTGTAGTGTAACGGGTAGAAGTAATATTTGTGCTAGCGGGAGAGAGAGAGAGAGAGATTTGATCTAGGATCATTGTGTAAAGTATCCATCCGTATATCATTATTACTTTTCATATACGCTTTATTATGTGTTTAGAATGCATGTTTAAGGGTGTATGATGATGAGACCTTAACAAAGATAATAAATTGGTTGCCAATTTGCACGCGAAAAACCCTCGCTCAATAATTAGCGTTTTTCCTTCCATTGAGTGATTCTCACTCAAGATCTAAGACGGCATTGGTTTGTTGGCCAAAGTCAGCCTTTGTTGTCTGTCGAAGATATGTTTGAATCACGAAGGCTTTGTTCCATATCAGTGTCTTGTCCAAGTTGTGGTTTTTTGGCCAAAGTCAAGACCACTTCTTGTCCATCGACATTGATTATGAAGCTTTCCATGGTCAATGGGCTGCGCTTGACTGGGATCACTAAGTTTGTTGTGCCAAAGCCAAGGCTTAGTTGATTCAGAGGAAAAAAGTTATGTAATACATTGGATGTATTGGCATATATAAGATATATGTTTAGGACTTGGATGTCTTCCTACCGGATCTAGGAATTGGATTGGATCCAATCGATCTTAGAGATCTACCTAGTTAATTATCATACAATTTGTTGGCCAAAGTCAAGATTCTGTGATATTTAACGGGATCCTAGCCCACTCCGAAACACGATTTCCCGGGTACTCGACAGAGGGTTAGAGGCTCGCCGAAAAATAGTGGGAGGCAAGAATTGAATTTGCAATATTCGTTCAATTACTCCCATACGCGCTCAAACAATATCATTCGTCAAACGAATTAAATGTTAGTTGGACTAATATTTAAATTGTTGTTTTAAATATAGTTGGACTATATTCAAACAAATTAATTATAGTTGATTAAAATAGTTGGAATATAATAATCTTTATAATAAATAGTACCTAAATCATTGATTAAAATAGTTGGACTATTAAAGTCAAGATAAAATTGAAAGATTAACATTTAATACATAATCCTAGGGAAAATGTATTTATATGCTTTAATTTTCAAAATTGGGAATAAATTTTCAGGATGGTCCTGGAAAATAAAAAGTTATTTTATTTGATAAAATAATAAATTAAGCCTAATGCCCGGAGTTAAGCAAACAGTAGAGCATAATCTTTGGAAGATTATGTAATGATAACTTAAGTGCTTAATCCATTAAGATTGTCGCGGTAGATTCCTTAATTTCTGAATCAGAACTAAGGATTAGATCCTTAAAGTATGATAATGAAATTGAAGGATCTTCATAAATCTATTAACTTAGATTTTAGAAGAACTCTAAATTGCAATAGTAAACTCTTGGAGAGTTAATGACTATTCTCAAGGAGACAAAGTCAAAATTTGCAATAAGGCAAGTCGCGCAAGGCGCATCATACTTCGATATTCTAGAAACCCATGGCTTGGCCAAAGGCTTCTGGAATGTGGAAAAGGGCAAAGGCTTAATCATTATAATCTTCTAGGAAGATATAGAACATATCCCAAAATGTCTGCTTAAATGTGGCAAACGGGATCGCCCGAAGCGTGACTGCCATTTGGACAAAGCAGACATGAAAGGAATAGAAGAACGAGCTAGGCTCGACTTCAAATATGTTTGTCATAAATGTATTCACTACTAGTATTAAAATTTGATTTTACATACTTAGTGTGAAATTATATATATATATATTGATGTTCAGAATCTGCTATGAGCGGGATACTGACCTCAATTGAGATTAATCTGTGGATTGGAAACGGTACGAAAGTCGCTGTTTTAACCGTAGATACCTATTTTAGGAACTACCTTCGGGTGTGTACCTAAATTAGGGAGCTGTTGTAATGTAACTAGTTTGACTGGATACATTGTCTCTATATCAGTGTTTAACCCGCTGCGGGTGAACCTTTATATTCTAGAACACTAAAGTGTTTTATTATATAAAGATGATATTGAGATAAACACATTAGATGTGAATAACAGAATTTATATTTTTGAATATAAATAAATCTCATAAATATAACATGACAAACAAATAGCTCGAATTGATTTGATCAGACGAAACTATATTGTGGCATTATTGTCTGGGACACAATTAAACAAGAATCGTATATCCACACTTTTGAAGAGTGGGTACTAGGACTGATTTGACCATTCAAATAAAGTCTACGAATCTAGTTTATTGGGCAGAGTGCCTAAAACACTATTTACTTGGTAAAGTGTAAATGCCACTGATCTGTTAGCCCTAGTTCATAGGTGAAGCAAGTGGGCCCATGTCTAGCTAGGCTAGAGGTGGATATGAATATTTCGTGACCTATACGGATGTGGCATCGCGTTATGGTTATGTGTTTCTTTTGAAGAACACAAATCGGAAACTTTTAAAGTTTTGACACGAAGTAGACAAACAGATCGCCTATAGTATTATACCGTCACGGTAAGACCGTAATGGAAAATACTTAAGCAATAAGTTTCTAATATACTTGAAAGAGTATAGTATTCTTTCAAATGAGGACTCCCCTAGGAACACGTCAAGGTGACGGTGTGTCCGAACCGAGAAACCGAATTTTGTTGGACATGATAAGGTTAATCATGAGTCGCTCTGAGCTACCATTTCCTTCAACATATACGTTTTAACAGTGCAAGAACTTATTTAGAATAAGGTTCCATTATAATCTGTTTGACAGATATCATATTAGATATGAACGGAAAGAAATCGGGTTTCTCATTCCTGAACGTTTGGGTATGCTAGGCATATGTTTGGATGATACCAAACTAAAACCCAAATTGGATAAGTGCCAATTGTAGGTTATCATAGGGATACCATAAGTATAGTACTTATACATCTCACAAGAGAACAATTAGATTGTAGCCGCCATGCGTTTTTTTCCTGAGAGGAATACCGATATGCAGTGGTAAGTGGGTGGATAGTAAAACTCGATGAAAATCTGAGTAATACTATTCTAGGCACGGATTCCTAATGGAACACAGATAGTTCATCAAGGATGTAACTATACTATTAATCTTCAAATAAACAAAAAACCCCGCGTAATTCGGAGAGAGTCAGAAAACAAACCTAGGGTATAGGTTTCTGATCTCACCTCGTAAAGATGTCTATCTTTTGAGGTATACCAACTGACTACGTATGAGGTAGTGATACAAGGTATCGACTTCCTATTATGACAAAGTGTCATGAGTCCGAATGGATTCCATGTATATCAACTATGTTTGGATACTAGTTGATGTACCGCAAGGCATTGTGCCTATTGGTACTATAAAAGTCTTCAAGGAAGACATACATGGATGGCAACATACCAACGTATAAAGCTAGGCTATTAGCGGAAAGGTATCGTTATCAACATTATGTTGATTTTGATTCACCTTTTAACTGTTTCCATGGTAAATCCATTTGGATAAAGCTTGCTAATGTGCATGTTTCATTTATGAATATGTCAGCTTTACGGAAAATCGCTTTCCTGAAAAGGAAACCTTTTGGAGGATGTTTATAACATCCTGTCGGTTTTGTCGTATCAAAACTAGCAAACAAGGTTTGCGAGTATTCGATCCATGTTTGGGCTGTAGCAAGCATAGGTTCTTGGAATTATCGTTTTGATGTAATCATAATAGAGTATGATTTAATTCAAAACGAAATGATTCTTGTGTATATAAGGAGGTTAGTGGGAGCGCACTGACAATAATATCCTAAATAAATAATGATAACTATGTCATTTCTTGGAAATGATATTCCTAATAAATAATCGGCGAAAACTTGGCTTTCGAGAAAACTCTTCGTGGAATCGTACATTGAAAAATGTACGTGACCTGGTGTCTCATACGCTTAGAGCATATGAAGTTCACAAACAGGCCTAATCCAAGTGATGGTCATTGGATTAAAGTTAAGAACATACTTAGTATCTTAGAGAACTAAGGATGCTGTCTTAATCTCTAGAGAATGAGAACTTGAAGTGACTAGTATCACTACTGCAAGTTTCCTAACCGATAAAGACGACTGAAAGTCGCAAATGGTACTATACAGTTTGAATAAGATACAGTGAGCTGGAGATCTTCCAAGCAAGATATTGTTACCGAATAAACAATAAACGTGGGTTATTGCTACAGCTGAAGCATCAATAGAAGCCTTCTGGGGTCGATAAATATCTAATTAAATTAGATATAGTTCTTTTAGCAGCTGAGCTAGGCTACAGCACATGCTAAAGAATTAATGGTCTCATCAATGATCCAGATACATACTTCGATATTCATCTGATTCGTTCAGATCATACATCGTGGCGATGTGATGATCGTATAAATCGCATCGGACGATAATCATGAAAATCCGCTAATGAAAACCTTTTCTCAGCAATTTGAGCCAACCGTACATAGTTCGGGTGTCAAGCACTCGAGTGACTGGCTATAGGCCAAGTGGGAGATTGTTGGACAATTATGACCCATAGGGTCACTATTTGTACAGATCACGGTGTTGTTGTGCAAATTCACTATGTGACAAAGGAGATTGCACTCTTATCATTTGTGATTAGATCACCAAGATATATCAATGATGAGAGATCCTTATGATTTGTTCCTGGATTGAGAATGATATGAGACAGTATCAATCCACGAAGGATAAATCGTTAAATATCCCTAGTCAGAGTATTATCGAGATTGGACATCGATGAATACGTAAAAGACTAGTATTACACTTGTGCGTGTTGTGGGAAGCACAACGGCATAGTTCTCATATGTTTGAGTATATGATACTCATTCAAGTGTAATAGGAGGTTGTGTTTCACCGATGGTACGAGAAACAGCTTCGCTCTGGATAGACCCCATCAGAATTCCATTGGTAGTATGACTACGTGTCTATGGAAGTCCGAAATCAGGGTAGGTGTATTTGGTCTTAACCTGAGACTTGCACCGCTAATGCATACGACAATCAATATACTTTGGTTGAGGTCGTCCAGGGATTTAACTGGTTCCTGTGTACGCCAATTCTGGGTATATCGAGAATCGTAGTGTGTTGGGTGTGATGTCAAGACGGAAGTGTCACTCCAGTCATATGGAGTTGATGATCGCTCAAGGATGCAGAACTGGTTCTCTAAATAAGGTTGCAACCGTCGGGATAATATGACTTGGTCATGATTATCCGATTATAAAGAGACTAGTTGCTTGTTATCCGATATATGCATCGTACGGGGCAGACACTGTACCAGCCCCAGGCCTTACATGTGATCATATGATACTGGACATAAATACGCAATACTACGGTATACTACACTTGATATAGATCCTTATTCCTGTAAGGATATTTTCGGAGAATTGGGGAGGCATGGCGCTTTGCTAGAAGCCAACCTTGTCTTGTAATTCGGTATAAACGTAGTACGAGGTACTTACGTGTTCGGATAGTCCGACGACCGAATTTACTGCCACATATCTGGGGATTCTCATGGGTCGCTTCCCAAGAATCACCGATGACGTATGACTCGCACTTTTATTATTTTAAGATTAATTAGATGAGAGAGAAATTAATCAGGATTAATTGCGGAGATATTTTATCTGGGATAAAATATCATTAAAGAGAGATAACGATTAATTTAGAATTAATCAGTAAATTAATATATTCGATATATTAAACGAAATTGGATTTCGACGCGGAATTAAAATTAGATTTTAATTCGGGCGAACGAATTAATTTAGAATTAATTCGTTAGCGACGTGAATAGTAATTATGCTTGACATGATTATTTTATTAAATTAGATTTAATACGACGCAACGGAAAGTTTGTTAATTTGGAATTAGCGAACCCGAGCCGAGATTATTTACGAGCGCATTCACATTTCGAATTCAAGTGCGGCAAATCAAATCAAGCGTCAAATCGCTAGTCGCAACTAGCGTCACATCATTCGTCAATCAAGTGATGGATGTCTTTCACTTTGAGTGATTGACGCCAGTCACTTTTCACTGATTGATGGAAGTAGATGCGACTTGATGTGTGTGGTTGGCATTTAATGGATTGTTTTTTGAGGGAAAAATTTTGGTATTGGTATTGGAAATTATATTACCAATTTTTGCTAACAAAAATTATAACACCAAATCTCTCTCTCTCCTCTATTTCTCTTCATCATTCCACGCCCAAGGGGCTTATTTTTCTTCTGGTTCTGGCAGTGTACTGTCGTGAGCAGTGAAGGAAAAGGGAAGCAAAGTGCTTGAGATTTGTGGCAAATTTCAAGAGAGCTAGCACTCCGATAGACATGCGAATGTGATAGGGAAGTTCACCCATGAGCCGGGAACCATGTGACGAAGCTTGGAGCTTGACGAATGAGACAAAATGGCGCAAAACAGTGAGGTAAACTGCTGCAGGTGGGCGTGAAACCAGTGGGCAGAAACTTCATTTTGTTGCCTCTTCTCTGCGTCGCTCAACCGCTCGATGTAAGTATTCCGCGACTTTTCTCGATTTGATATTCGCACATGTTTTCATGTTTGTTATTCGATCCTATGGACCTAGAAACTCCAACAAGGTCGTCCAGGGCTTTACCCGGTTCTGTGTACGCCAATGCTGGGTATATTGAGAATCGTAGTTGTGTTGGGTGTGATGTTAAGACGGAAGTATCACTCACTCCAGTCATATGGAGATGATGGTCACATAGGATACGGAACTTGTTCTCTTAAATGCTCGAGCTATCGGGATATTATGACTAGGTCATGTATATCCGATTATAGAGACTAGTTCCAGACATTCGATATGTGCTTCGTACGGGGCAGACACAATTCCAGCCCCAGGCCTAGCACGTGAACATCCGATACTGGATCGACATACACAATACCACGGTATACTACGCTTGATATAGATCACATTTTCCTATAAGGATATTTCTGGAGAATTGGGTAGGCATGGAGCTTTTCTAGAAGCCAACCTTGTCTTGTAAATCAGTATAAACGTAGTACGGGGTACTTACGTGTTCGGATAGTCCGACGACCGAATTTACTGCAAACATATCCGGGGATCTCATGGGTCGCTTCCCGAAGATTCACCGATGATGTATAACTCGCACTTTATTAATCTGGGATTAATTAGAAGAGAGAGAAAATTAATATGGGATTAATTATGCAGATATTTTATCTGGGATAAAATATTAATTAAAGAGAGAGAACGATTAATTTGGAATTAATAGATTAAAATAATATATTTGATATATTATGCGAGATTGGATTCGACGCGGAATTAAAATTAGATTTTAATTCGGGCGAACGAATTAATTTAGAATTAATTCGTTAGCGACGTGAATAGAGATTTCGCTAGGCGTAATCATTTAATTAGGACGCAACGGAAAATTCGTTAATTTGGAATTAGCGAACCCGAGCCCGGGATTGTTTGCAAGCGCATTCACATTTCGAATTCGAGTGCGGCACGCAAGTCAAATCAAGCATCAAATCATTACTCACATCAAGCGTCAATCACATGTCACTTTGAGTGATGTGACAATTTGATTGATTGATTTGAGTGATTGATTGATGTGGTAGTTGAAAGCATTAATTTTGCTTTTTGACTTTTGCTTTTTGAATTTTGGTAAATGGAAAATGCTTTTTGTATTTGTTTTTGTTTTGGAAAATAAAAATAAATATATAAGTAACACATTTTCATTCTTCTCCACTTGACTCTCACTTTTTCTCTTCTCTCCCTCTCTTTTCCCTCCTCTCTCTTCTCACGGCTTTGAGCCGATTTCTTCCCCCAATTTTCTGGTTAGACCGAAAATACAAAGAATAAGAAGAAGTTCTAGCACACCTTAAGTTATACAAAGGTGATAGGGAAACGAACACCTTGAGCTTGGAACAATTTTGGAGCTTGAAGCTTGGAGCTTCCATGGTGTCTCCCATGGCCGAATCTTGGAGGAATTTTACAGCCCAAAACCGAGCACCACAGCAGTTCAAGGAGACCACTGCCAAGCTTCAACAAGGAGAAAGAAGTGGCTTGTTCTTCGCGTCGCAAGATCCGGTCAATGTGAGTATATTCTGCATCTCCTTTGATGTGTATTCACTTGTTTCATTCTTGATTTCATGATCTTGGGACCTAATCTAGAAACCAATAATGGTATCATAGATTTGATCAAGCATGAAAAAGTTAGGGTTTGAAATTGGGTAAACTCGATTTGAGCATCAATTGGTTGAATTGTTTGATTAAGTATGCTGAATGAGGTTGAATTGATGTTGGCAGATGATCAATTTCAAGAAATTTGGTTGGATCAAATTTTCCCCAATCTTGAAGGAATGGCCGAAAATGATAAACCCTTATTGTCTTGGTAATTTTTTGTTTTTTGATCATTGGATGTCTTAAAATAATAGGGTAATGTTGATTTGAGGTTTAATTGGATTGAATTTTGAATTGGACAATTTTTTCCCCAAATTTAGGCTTGGCCGAAAATATTGATTATTTGAAATTCATTGTGTTTTTTTATTTTGATTCATTGGATGAGTTGAATTGATTTGGGAAATAATGATTGTGGATTCAATTGGATTGAAACCGAATCGGAATGAAAAAACCCTAATGGCCGAGAATAAAGAAGCATGGAATGGGTTTGATTTTGATAAAAATGTGTTGGACACTATTGTGTTGTTAAAGTGCATGATTAATTAGGCTAATTGATGTTTTAGAAATATTAATGGGTGATTAATTGTGTATTACACTTAGGTTAATTAATTATGGAATTTGGAATTTTATAAGTTAATTAATTTGGGCTTATTTTGGAAATGGGCCTTAAAGGTTGTAATTGGGCTTTTGGGCTTGGTTGTTGTACCAAGTTAGGTTTAGGCCAATTGGTTGGATCCAATTAGGCCCAAAACCGCATCCATAAAGTCCAATTATGACTTAATGGACCTTAATTATTTAATTGGGCCTAATGGGCCAAGATTGATTTCTGGGCTTATGGGGTAACTCCCGGATTGGATTTTGGTTATCGGTTTGACCCGAGTTGACCAAAAGTCCACGCCTTAAAGAAATTAATTAAAAGCTCATTGGACTTTAATTATTTAAACATTGTATGTTAATCGGGCTTTGAGACCCGTAACGATTGAATTTGGAATTTAAGTCGTAAAGGTTCCTTAATAAAGTGTAATATTTAATTTGGAATCAAATAGTGAATTAGTATTAAATACAAATTGAATTGGATTTAATTTTGTAGTTTAATTTAATTCAAGAATTTGTACTTTGAGTACTTATTCGAAAAACGAGTTTGACTCGAGCAAAAATCAAATCGTTGTTTGAACATTGGATGATCACTAATTATCAGATTAATTAATTGAATTAGATTGATTGATAACATGCTTGTGTGAATACATGGTTGCGATGCATGAATAATGTATATCGGATGGATATTAGATGGGTGGGCAATTTTAGAAATTGTAATAAATTTGATTTATTAATTGGACCTGCGTGTCCAGCCTTATCACCTCCATACTCTTTGTATTCTCTTCTCACATATTCCCCTCAATGTAAATGAGGTTTCTTTAGAAGTGTAGTGTAACGGGTAGGTAGAAGAAATTTTTGTGCTAGGGGGAGAGAGAAAGAGAGATTTGATCTAGGATCAATGTAAAGTATCCATCCGCATATCATTATTATTTTATCATATGCGCTTTATTATGTGTTTAGAATGCATGTTTAAGGGTGTATGATGATGAGACCTTAACAAAGATAATAAATTGGTTGCCAATTTGCACGCGAAAAACCCTCACAAATATTAAGCGTTTTCCTTCCATTGAGTGATTCTTACTCAAGATCCGAGACGGCATTGGTTTGTTGGCCAAAGTCAAGGCCTTTGTCTGTCGAAGATGTGTTTGAATCACGAAGGCTTTGTTCCATATCGGTGTCTTGTCCAAGTTGTGGTTTGTTGGCCAAAGTCAAGACCACTTCTTGTCCATCGACATTGATTACGAAGCTTTCCATGGTCAATGGGTCGCGCTTGACTGGGATCACTAAGTTTGTTGTGCCAAAGCCAAGGCTTAGTTGATTCAGAGGAAAAAGGTTAGGTAATACATTGGATGTATTGGCATATATAAGATATATGTTTCGGACTTGGATGTCCCCCTACTGGATCTAGGATTGGATTGGATCCAATTGATCTTAGAGATCTACCTAGTTAATTATCATACAATTTGTTGGCCAAAGTCAAGATTGTGTGATATTTAACGGGATCCTAGCCCACTAGGAAACACGGTTTCCCGAGTACTCGACAGAGGGTTAGAGGCTCGCCGAAAAATAGTGGGAGGCAAGAATTGAATTTGCATATTCGTTTAATTACTTGCCATACGCGCTCATTCAAATTATTTCGTCGTTAGATTAAATGTTAGTTGGACTAATATTTAAATTGTTGTTTTAATTAACAGTTGGACTGTATTATAGTTGATTATATAATTGGATTATAGTAATCAATATATTTGAATTAATTAATTTCAATTTACAGTTGATTTTATAATTGGATTATAGTAATCAATGTAATTGAGGTTAATTAATTTAAATTATATTTGATTGTATAGTTGGACTATAATAATCAATATAATACATAGTACCACAAATCGTTGATTAAATAGTTGGACTATTAGAATCAAGATAAAATTGAAAGATTAGTGTTTAAAACATAATCCTGGGTGAAAATGTATTTAAACGACTTTAATTTTCAAATTGGGAATATAGTTTCAGGATGGTCCTGGAAACTAATAAGTTATTTATTTGATAAAAAATAATATATTAAGCCTAAGCCGGAGTTAAGCAAATAAGTGGAACATGATATTTGGAATATTCATGTAATGATAACTTTAGTGCTTAATCCATTATACTTGTCAAATAGACTCCTTAATTTCTTTATCAGAACTAAGGATTAGATCCTTAAAGTATGATAATGAAATTGAAGGATTTTCATGGATCTATTTAGATCTTTGAAATACTAAATTGCAATAAATAATTCTTGGAGAATTAATGACTATTCTCAAGGAGACAAAGTCAAACTTTGCAATTAGGCAAGTAGCGCAAGGCGCACCTTACTTCGATATTCTAGAAGGCCAAGGCTTGGCCAAAGGCTTCTGGAGTGTGAAACCGGCAAAGGCAAAATCATTATAATCTTCTAGGAAGATAAAAAGACATATCCCAAGAAGGAATTGAAGACGAGCAAGGCTCTGACTTCAAAATGATTGTCATAATTATGTTCACAGCTAGTATTAAAATTAGATTTTAAATACTTAGTGTGGTACATAAAATATATGTATTGATTTCAGAATCTATTTGAACAGGATACTGACTTCAATAGAGATTTATCTGCGAATTGAAAACGGGACGAAAGTCGCTGTTTTAACCGTAGATACCTAAGTTTAGGAACTACCCTTGGGTATGTACTTAAATTAGGAAACTGTTATAATGTAACTAGTTTGACTAGAAACATTATCTCTATATGTGTATAATCCGTTGCGGATATACCTTTATATTCTAGAACACTAAAGTGTTTTATTTTATAAAGATGATATTGAGATAAACACATTAGATGTGAATAACAGAATTTATATTTTGAATATAAATAATATCTCAAATATATAATATGACAAATAAATAGCTCAAACTGATTTGATCAATTAAGAAACTAATTGTGGCATTGTTGTCTGTGACACAATTTAAACAAGACTCGTATATCCACACTTTTGAAGAGTGGGTACTGGGACTGATTTGATTCCATTCAAATAAAGTCTACGAATCTAGTTTATTGGGCAAAGTGCCTTAAAACATTATTTACTTGGTAAAAGTGTCAGTGCCACCGATTGTTAGCCCTAGTTCATAGTGAAGCAAGTGGGCCCATGTCTAGCTAGGCTAGATGTGGATATGAATATTTCGTGACCTTTACGGATGTGGCATCGCGTATGGTTATGTGTTTCTTTTGAAACACAAATCGGAAACTTTTAAGTTTCGACACGAAATAGACAAACAGATCGGCTATAGTATTAAACCATCACGGTAAGACCGTAATGGAAAATACTTAAGCAATAAGTTTCTAATATACTTGAAAGAGTATAATATTCTTTCAATGAGGACTCCCCCGGAACACGTCAGTTTGACGGTGTGTCCGAACAGGATTAACGAATTTTGTTAGACATGATAAGGTTAATCACGAGTCGCTCTGAGCTACCATTTCCTTCAACGGATACGCTAAACAGTGCAGAACTTATTTTGAATAAGGTTACATAAATATTGTTTGACAGATATCATATTAGATATGAACGGGAAAGAAACCGGGTTTCACATTCCTGAATATTTGGGTATGCTAGGCATATGTTTGGATGATACCAAACAAGAACCCAAATTGGATAAGTGCCAAATGTAGGTTATCCTAGGGATACCATAAGTATTGTACTTATACAACTCACGAGAGAATCATTAGATTGTTGCTCACCATGCGGTTTTCCTAAGAGGAATACCGATATGCAGTGGTAAGTGGGAGGATAGTAAAACTCGATGAAAATCGGAGTAATACTATTCCAGGTATCGAATCCTAATGGAACACAAATAGTTCATCAAGGATGAAACTATTCCAATAATCTTCGAATACACAAGAACCACGTAGGTCGAGAGAGAATAAAAAAAAAACCTGGGGTATGGGTTTCTGATCTCACCTCATAAAGATGTCTATCTTATTGAGGAATACCAACTGACTACGTATGAGGAAGTGATACAAGGTATCGACTTCCTATTATGGCAAAGTGCCATAAAGTCCGATATGGATTCCATGTATATCAACTATGTTTGGATACTAGTTGATGTACCGCAAGGCATTGTGCCTATTGGTACTTATAAGTCTTCAAGGAAGACATACATGGATGGCAACATACCAACGTAATAAGCTAGGCTTGTAGCGAAAAGGTAGAGTTATCAACATTGTGTTGATTACGACGAAACCTTTTACCTGTTGCCATGGCAAATCCATTTGGATAATGCTTGTTGATGCTGCATGTTTCATTCATGAAATGTGGCAGCTGAATGCCAAAACCGCTTTCCTTAACGGAAACCTTTTGGAGGATGTTTACAACATCATGTCGGTTTTGTCGAACCATAAAAGCAAACTAGGTTTGCAGGTTATTCGATCCATGTTGGATTGAAGCAATCATAAGGTTCTTGGAATTGTCGTTTTGATGTAATCATAATAGTTATGATTTAATTCAAAACGAAAATAATTCTTATGTATATAAGGAGGTTAGTGGGAGCGCACTGTGACAGTGAATGTTCTTGGAAATGATATTCCCATAATATAATCGGTGAAAGCTTGGCTTTCATGATAACGACTATAAGTTGTGACAAAGGTACTATACAATAGTATAACGGAACAGTGAGCTGGAAATCTTCCAAGCAAGATACTGTTAACGAATAAACAACAAATACAGGTCATTGCTGCAGCTGAGGCAGCAATAGAAGCCGTTAGGGTCGATAACAAATCTAATTAGATTAGATATAGTATTGTTAACAGCTGAGCTAGGCGTCAGCACATGCTAAAGAATTAATGGTCTCATCAACGATCCAGATAAATACTTGGATATTCATCTGATTCGTTAGGATCATACATCGCGGCGATGTGATGATTGAATAAATCGCATCAGATGATATTCATACAAATCCGCTGACGAAAGTCTTTACTCAGCAGTTTGAGCCAACAGTACATAGTTCGGGCGTCAAACACTCGAGTGACTGGCTATAGGCCAAGTGGGAGATTGTTGGACAATTATGACCCATAGCGTCACTATTTGTACAAATCACGGTGTTGTTGTACAAATTAACTATGTGACAAAGGAGATTGCACTATTATCATTTGTGATCAGATCACCAAGATATATAAATATTAGGAGGTTGTGTTTTACCGATGGTACGGGAAACAACTTCGCTCTGGATAGACCCCTGCGGAATCACATTGGTAGTATGACTATGTGTCTATGGGAGTCTGCAATCAGGGTAGGTGTATTTGGTCTTAACTCGAGACTTGCACCGCTAATACTTGCGACAATCAATATACTTTGGTTGAGGTCGTCCAGGGCTTTAACCGGTTCTGTGTACGCCAATGCTGGGTATATTGAGAATCGTAGTGTGTTGGGTGTGATGTTAAGACGGAAGTATCACTCCAGTCATATGGAGATGATGGTCACATAGGATACGGAACTTGTTCTCTTAAATGCTCGAGCTATCGGGATATTATGACTAGGTCATGTATATCCGATTATAGAGACTAGTTGCCAGACATCCGATATGTGCTTCGTACGGGGCAGACACAATTCCAGCCCCAGGCCTAACACGTGAACATCCGATACTGGATCGACATACACAATACTACGGTATACTACGCTTGATATAGATCACATATTCCTATAAGGATATTTCTGGAGAATTGGGTAGGCATGGCGCTTTGCTAGAAGCCAACATTGTCTTGTAAATCAGTATAAACGTAGTACGGGGTACTTACGTGTTCGGATAGTCCGACGACCGAATTTACTGCCAACATATCCGGGGATCTCATGGGTCGCTTCCCGAAGATTCACCGATGATGTATGACTCGCACTTTATTAATCTGGGATTAATTAGAAGAGAGAGAAAATTAACCTAGGATTAATTACGGAGATATTTTATCTGGGATTCAATATTATTTAATGAGAGAGAACGATTAATTTGGAATTAATAGATTAAAATAATATATTTGATATATTATGCGAGATTGGATTTCGACGCGGAATTAAAATTAGATTTTAATTCGGGCGAACGAATTAATTTAGAACTAATTCGTTAGCGACGTCAATAGTGATTTTGCTAGGCGTAATCATTTAATTACGACGCAACGGAAAATTTGTTAATTTGGAATTAGCGAACCCGAGCCCGGGATTGTTTGCGAGTGCATTTGCATTTCGAATTCGAGTGCGGCACGCAAGTCAAATCAAGCGTCAAATCATTAGTCACATCAATCGTCAAATCACATGTCACTTTGAGTGATGTGACAATTTGATTGATTGATTTGAGTGATTGATTGATGTGGTAGTTGAAAGCATTAATTTTGCTTTTTGCTTTTTGACTTTTGCTATTTGATTTTTGGTAAATGGAAAATGCTTTTTGTATTTCTTTTTGTTTTTGGAAAATAAAAATAAAAATATAAGTAAAACATTTTCCTTCTCTCTCCACTTGACTCTCACGTTTTTTCTTCTCCCTCTCTTTTCCCTCCTTCTCTTCTCACGGCTTTGAGGGGATTTCTTCCCCAATTTTCTGGTTAGACCAAAAATACAAAGAAGAAGAAGAAGTTCTAGCACACCTTGAGTTATACAAAGGTGATGGGGAAACGAACACTTGAGCTTGGAATCAATTTTGGAGCTTGAAGCTTGGAGCTTCCATGGTGTCTCCCATGGCTGAATCTTGGAGGAATTTCACAGCCCAAAACCGAGTACCACAGCAGTTCAAGGAGGCCACTGCCGAGCTTCAACAAGGAGAAAGAAGTGGCTTGTTCTTCGCGTCGCAAGATCTGGTCAATGTGAGTATATTCCGCACCTCCTTTGATGTGTATTCACTTGTTTCATTGCTTGATTTCATGATCTTGGGACCTAATCTAGAAACCAACATATAAGTGACCTTGACTTTGGCCAACAAATCACAACTGCCCAAGACATGCGATATATAACAAAGCTTTCGTGGTTCAAACACATCCGCGATGGACAATGATCTTGATTTTTGGCCAATAAACCAAAGCCAATCTAGGATCTTGAGAGAGAACCACTCAATGGAAGGAAAACGCTTAATATTAAAGTGAAGGTTTTTCGCGTAAATTGGCAACCAATTTATTATCTTTGATTAGGTCCCTTAAACATGCATTCTAAAAGCATAATAAGGCGCGAATAAATTAATAATGATATGCGGATGGATATTTAACAAATTTGTTCCTAGAATAAATCTCTCTATTTCCTCTCTCTCGCTAGCACTATTCATACTTCTACTGAATTACATAATATATTAAAGAAACCTCATTTGCATTTAGGGGAATTGGTGAGAAGAGAAATACAAAGAGATAAGGAGGTGAAAGGCTGGACATGCAGGTCCAATTTAATAAATAAGTACCATGCTTACAATAATTTCCAAAATTACCCCCACACATCTAATATCCATCCGATATACATTATTCATACAAATACATCCAAGTATTCACACAAAGCATGATGCCAATCAATCTAATCCAATTAATTAATCTTTGATTAATGACCATCCAATGTTCAAACAACGATTTGATTTGCGCGAGTCCAACTCGTTTAAGAATAAATACTCAAAGTACGTATTATTGAATTATATCGAACTACAATTTTAAATCCAATTTAAATTGTATCCAATACTAATTCATTTTTTAATTCCAAATTAAATAATTACACTTTTAATGGTGCCTTTTTGACTTGGATTCCAAATCCAATCTTGATGGGTCTCAAAGGCCCAATTAGTAACCAATAATATTCAATTAAAGTCCAATGGCTTTCAATAAATTCTTTAGGCGTGGGCTTTGGCCATTATGGATCAAACTCAAGAAGCCAAGGTCCAAATAAGAATCACCATATGGCAAAAATCAATTTAGGCCCATTAGGCCCAATTAAATTTTTAAAGGCCCAATAGTCATATTTGGACTTTATGGAAATGGTTTTAGGCCCAATTGGATCCAACCCAATTGACCAAAACCAAACTTGGCCCAACCAAGCCCATTAAGCCCAAATACAACAAATTAGTCCAATTTAATAAATTCTAAATTTAAAGACTAATACATATTAACATAATATTCTAAATATCACATTAATTTTTATTAAAGTGTAATTAACACAATTAATTAATTAATCCAATATTTCCAAAACACCAATTAATCTAATTAATCATGCTTAATTATCAAATTCATGTCCAACACAAATTGAAGCAAAACCAACTCATTCCAACATGCTTAAGTTCACGGCAATACATGAAATTAACATCCAATTTTGATTTCAATCCAATTAAATCAACAATTAACATTCAATTTCTTGCCAATTAACATATCCAATTGTCAAATTCAAAAAAATCACCATGAACATACTAGGGGTAGTTTTCGGCCATGCATAAAGAATTGAGGATTTTTTATCCAATCAATTTTTCTCAAATCCAATGATGCACAAATCCAATTCATCATCATATAAACACAACCACACAATCAATTTAGGTAAATCAAGCTTCAAGCAAAAAATCCCAAATTAAAGTCCATAAACCATATATTTTGAAATCAAGTTTAGGTGGCTCTGATACCATTGTTAGTGTCCTAGACATGCCCAAGGATCCTAAACAAGATTTATGTGTGAATAAAATCGAAGAAATTTATGGAAAAACTTACAATGATCAGATGAAGTTCAAGACTTTTTCTTTGTTGTAGAAGCTCCAAGCTTTGTGAATGAGTTCCAAACTCTTGGGTGAGTTTCCCTATCACCTTCAAAGACTCGCAAAGTGCTAGCTTTGATCAAAAATTGAAACAAAAATTTTCCTACATTGAAGAAGAGTGTTCGGCAATTTGGAGTTGGGAGAGAAGAGAGAGTTTTTGTGTATTTGTTTCACTTGTGTTACAAAACCAAGTTGTTGTGTTTTGTTTTTCCAAAAAAAAACAAGGTTGGTGGAAAGTAAAATGGTTTTGTGAAAACCAATTACTTTAGCCAACTACCACCATCACAATTTGACAAGTGATGTGAGTTGTGGGTCCCACCCAATTTTGAATTCAAAATTCAAGTTGGCTTACACAACACACTTTGGGCCCGGTTCGTTTAATCCGACTAAACGAATTTTCCGTCGCTAAATAATTAAATCCAATTTAATTAAAAAATAATGCCTCACAAAATTATTACGAAAGTCGCTTACAAATTAATTCCAAATTAATTCGTTCGCTTGAATTAAAATCCAATTTTAATTCTGTATTGAAATCCAATTTCAATTAATATATCTGATATATTATTTAGCCCAAATAAATAAATTAAATAGTAAAATCCAATTTAACTATTAAATTTACTTTGCCGATTAATTCTAAATTAATCGCGTTCTCTCTTTTAGACGAATTTAATCCTAGATAAATTCTTGACGCAATTAATCCCATATTAATTTTCTGTCTCATAATTAACCCCAGATTAATTCTTGCCGTAATTAATCCCATATTAATTTTCTCTCTCATAATTAATCCCAGATTAATTCTGTTCGAGTCAAATGTCATCGGTGAATCTTTAGAAAGTGACCCAAGAGATCTCTGGATATGTTGGGTGTAAATACGGTTGTCGAACTATCCGACACGTGCGTACCCCGTACCACGTTCTTACCGATTTACAAGACATGGTTGGCTTCTAGCAAAGCACCGTTCCTACCCAATTCTGTAGAAATATATTTAACATGGAATATATATAATCTATATCAGGCGTAGTATACAATGTATTGCGTATAACGATCCAGTATCGGATATCACATGCTAGGCCTGAAGCTGGAATTGTGTCTGCCCCATACGAAGCATATATCGGATCACTAGCAACTAGTCTCTGTAATTGGATAATCATGACCTAGCCATACTATCCTGATAGCTGCAGCATTTAAGAGTACTAGTTCTGTATCCCTGAATGATCATCATCTCCATATGACTGAAGTGATACTTCCATCTTGACATCACATCCAATACACTATGATTCTCAGTATACCCAGAAGAGGCGTACACTGAACCTGTTAAAGCTCCAGACGACCAAAACTAAAGTATACTGATTGTCGCAAGTATTAGCGATGCAAGTCTCAGGTTAAGACCATATACACCTACCCTGATCCAGATTCCCATAGACACATAGTCATACTACTAATGGGACTCCGAGGGGTCTATCTAGAGTGAAATTGTTCCCAGTCCAACCGCTAACAGAACCTCATATCACACTTTCATAAGTATCCCATAATTATGAGAGAGAGAAAATTAATCTAGGATTAATTGCGGCAAGAATTTATATGGGATAAAATTCGGATAGAAGAGAAAGAGCGATTAATTTGGAATTAATCGATTAAATAATATATTCTATATATTAATTGAAATTAGATTTCAATGCGGAATTAAAATTGGATTTTAATTCGGGCAAATAAATTAATTTAGAATTAATTCGTAAGCGACTTTAATAATAATTTTACAAGGCATAATTATTTAATTAAATTATATTTAAATATGTCGCAACGGCAAATTTGTTAATTCAAAATTAAACAAACTCGGGCCCGATCGAAGTTGCGTGTTGGATTGTTCAACTTAAATTCGGAATTTACAAGTGGTGGGACCCACTTGACTTACATCAACTAGTTTGACTAGTGATGGAAGTGGTTAAGGTTGAGTGAAAGAATTGGATTACTTTTTCAACACACAATCAAAATCCAACACATTTTGTTTTTTAATTATTTAGAATGACATATACCAACTTGGATTTGGTAAATGGAAATTGATTTCTAGAAATCAAATACACAAAAAAAAAAAACTCTCCTCTCTCCCTCCTCATTGCCGTGACATCTTCTCTCATTCTTAGAGTTTTTGTTGCAAAAATTCAAATGAGCTAGCACTTCAAAGAGTTAATCAAGGTGATAGGGAAACCAATTCATTGAGTTTGGAACACAAAGAAAGCTTGGAGCTCTCAACATACATCAAAGTTTTGAAATCTCAACATCCAATCAATGTAAGTCTTCCGCAACTTCTTTGAATATTCACACACCGAATCATGATTAGAGATCCTTGGCATGTTCTAGGAACACTAACAATGGTATCATAGCCTTTTATAAGTATGATTTAGTTTAGGGTTTATAAACTTTATTTGGGAATTTTATGCTTGGAGTATGATTTTTTTCAAAATTGTTTGTTTGGATGTGGCTGGATGATGATGAATTGGATTTATGCGTCTTAAAATTTGAGAAAAATATATTGGATTATTTTTCCCTAAAATTTCCCTAATTGCCGAACATGAACCCTAGGACTACTTATGGTGATTTTTTGATTTTAGACCATTGGATGTGTTTAATGCATGAGATAAATTGATTGTTGATTTAATTGGATTGAAATCAAATTGATTGTAATTTTATGCCTAATTATCGTGAGACTTAGCATGTGAAATTGATTGATTTTGCTTCAATTGTGTTGGACATGAATTGAATATATTAAAGCATGATTAATTAGTTTAATTGATGTTTTGGAAATATTGGTTTAACTAATTAATTATGGCTATTACACTTTAATTAAAATTAATGTGAAATTTAGAATTTTATATTAATTAAAATTAGTCTTTAATTTTGAATTGGGCTAATATTGTTGTATTTGGGCTTAATGGGCTTGGTTAGGCCAAGCTTGGTTTAGGACAATTGGATTGGATCTAAATTGGGCCTAAAACCATTCCACAAAGTCCAAATATAATAATTGAGCCTTTAATAATTTAATTGAGCCTAATGGGCCTAAATTGATTTTTTGCAAAAAGGGTGATTCCTTATTGGGCATTGGCATCTTGGATTGGATCCATAATTGCCAAAGCCCATGCCTTAAGAATTAATTAAAAGCTCATTGGACTTTAATTAAATTGACATTAGATGTTAATTAGGCCTTTGAGACCCATTTAGATTGGATTTAGAATCTAAGTCTAAAAGGCATTAAAATAAGTGTAATTATTTAATTTGGAATTAAATATGGATTAATATTGGATACAAATTAAATTGGATTTAAAATTGTAGTTCGATATAATTCAAGAATACGTACTATGAGTATTAATTCTTAAACGAGTTGGACTCGCGCAAATCAAATCGTTGTTTGAACATTGAATGATCATTAATTCAAAGATTAATTAATTGGATTAGATTGATTGAATAACATGCTTTGTGTGAATACATGGATGTATTGTATGAATAATGTATATCGGATGGATATTAGAAGGGTGATGGCAATTTTTGAAATTGTTGTAATAAATTTAGAATTTATTAAATTGGACTTGCGTGTCCAGCCTATTATCTCTATTCTCTTTGTACTTGTCTTCTCACCAATTCCCCTCAATGTAAATGAGGTTTCTTTATTGTATTATGTAATTAGGTAGAAGTTAGAATAGTGCTAGCGGGAGAGAGGAAAGAGAGAGATTTGTTATATAAAAAATTTTGTTAAATATCCATCTGCATATCATTATTATTTATTTCGCGCCTTATTATGCTTTTAGAATGCATGTTTAAGGGTGTATTATGAGACCTAATCAAAGATAATGAAATGGTTGCCAATTTACGCAAAAACCCTCAATCAAATATTAAGTATTTTCCTTCCATTGAGTGGTTCTCTCTCAAGATCCAAGATTGGCATTGGTTTGTTGGCCAAAGTCAAAATCAATATCCATCGCGGATGTGTTTGAACCGTGAAAGCCTTGTTCCATATCGCATGTCTTGGGCAGTTGTGACTTGTTGGCCAAAGTCAATGTCACTTCTTGTTCATCGACATGGATTATGAAGCTTTCCCACTGTCAATGGGTCGCGCTTAACTGGAATCATTAAGCTTGTTGAGCCAAAGCTAAGGCTTAGTTGATTCAGAGGAAAATGTTAGGAAATATTGGATATATTGACATATATATTGTATATATGTTTCGGACTTAGAAGTCCACCTACCGGATCTAGGAATTGGATAGGATCCAATTGATCTTAGAGATCTACCTAGTTAAGTTTCATACAGCTTGTTGGCCAAAGTCAAGGTTGTGTGTTATTTAACGGGATCCTAGCCCACTAGGAAACCAGGTTTCCCGAGTACTCAACAGAGGGTTAGAGGCTCGCCGAAAAATAGTGGGAGGCCAGTATTGAATTTGTAATTTCGTTTAAATACTTGCCAAATACGCGCTTTCAAATTATTTTCGTCATTATATATTTATATTAGTTGGACTAATATTTTATTATTTTCTTTTAACAGTTGGACTGTATCCGAAATCGTTGATTGAATAGTTAGACTATTGCAATTCAAAAGGGATGGAAAGATCAACGTTAGGACATTATCATTGGTGAAAATGTCTTTAATGAGGCGAACTTTCCTGACTGGGATATGAACCTCAGATCAATTACAGATCAAAGTCATAACCCTAGCCAAGAACAAGTTGAATATACCATATGAACAACTTGAAGAATTGAAGAACATTAAGAATGGAAGGAAGAATACCTTGAATTCGAAAAGAGCCCTCCAAACTTAAGACTCGAGAGAAGATTTTTGCAAATGAAGTGAGTGAACCCCCTAAAAGCTCTTTATACCCTTCCTCATTTTGGCTCTACGTTTTCCCGCCAAGAAGGCCTCGAAACCAACGCCACATTTATTGCAAGTTAGGAAATCGTGGTAAGTAAGAATCACTCAACACCCAATAAGAATATTGTCGACTGAAAACCCTTGTAATATTGTCACGAAGTTAAGTTTAGTCCTCCATAGACCTTATTTTTTGTCCAGACGACATGTAGGCTCGGTTTGGTCCCTCTTCGATACCAAACGGGTGAATGTCTTCATGGCCTTCATCGGGTCCAGTCGATGGGAATACTCCCCAATTGGCTAGTGATGGAGTCAAGTTTAGTCTTTCATGGACCTTCTTCTGGTCCAGATGACAGGTAGGCTCGGTTTGGTCCGTCCTCGATATCAAACGGGTGAATGTCTTCCTGACCTCCATCAAGTCTAGTTGACGAGAACACTCATCAATTGGCTCGTGATGGAGTCAAGTTTAGTCCTCTATGGACCTTCTTCTAGTCCAGACGACATGTAGGCTCGGTTTGGTCCCTCTTCGTTACCAAACGGGTGAATGTCTTCCTAGCCTTCATCAGGTCCAGTCGACGGGAACACTCCCCAATTGGCTTGTGATGGAGTCAAGTTTAGTCCTCCATGGACCTTCTTCTGGTCCAGATGATATATAGGCTTGGTTTGGTCCCTCTTCGATACCAAACAGATGAATGTCTTCCTGGCCTTCATCAGGTCCATTCGACGAGAACACTCCCCAGTTGGCTCGTGATGGAGTCAAGTTTAGTCCTTCAAAGACCTTCTTTTGGTCCAGACGACATGTAGTCTCGGTTTGGTCCCTCCTTGATACCAAACGGGTGAATGTCTTACTGACCTTCATCAAGTCCAGTCGACGGGAACACTCCCCAATTGGCTCGTGATGGAGTCAAGTTTAGTCCTCCATAGACCTTCTTCTGATCCACACGACATGTAGACTCGGTTTGGTCCCTCGATACCAACGAGTTTTAAACTCCTGACCTTCATCTGGTCCAGTCGACGGATAAATTCCCCGCTTAATTTGTGATGTAGTATGATCAGGGACAACGACCAACTCGATCAAATTAGGGACATCCCCCTTAACTCCTGACTAGTCAGATTCAAGACCGTAGTCACACTGACCATGCAACACTGAAGACGTCTGATCGTGTCCCAGTTCAGGTAACAAAGACTTTCCTGGTTTGGTCCAGGCGACACGACCAACGAATACTCTCCAAGCCAATGACTCATTGACTTAGAGAGTATGGGACAAACTGTACGGGCCAAATTTGGTCCAAGGGTAATTTTGACCTTTTGCTTCAAACTCAATACAGAACGCACCCCAGACACCCTAACATAAGATCCAGGCCCAATTTGCTACATCAAACCCACACACGAAAGGAAGCCCAAATCTAAAAGTCAGCATTGGCCCAAAGATGTTTCACAAGCCTATGTCCAAACCATATCCAAGACTCACCATGTGCCAGCCTACGAAACGCCCAGACCCATAAATATCTCTCATAACTCAGTCATATCCAGCCTCGTAACGGACAAATAATTAAAGTCAATAAAGCACGCACGTTTTCCAAGTATCTATATAAGAAAATGAATTCACGAAGGAGGGGGACACACAAGATTCACTACTCATAGCTCGATAGTCTTCTCTTCAATACTTTCATCATATCCTACCTACCGCCCTCACGATAGCTCACCGGGATCAAGATAATATCTGACCTTCCTCATCCTACTACGGCCTTTACAGCCCATCACATTCGCTGACTTGGGCGTCCGAGTGCCTACGGCTTCCACCACACCGGTGGGTAGACCCTCCACGCTCACTCTGCCTTTGTTTAACAGGATCGATAGTGCCTCCAACCTACGAAATCTCAATTTTGGACATCAGGTGAAAACCAGCGTCTACATATACTAATTAAGTCTATCAATTATAGATCATCGTAGGGACCGCAACTTCTTTCGGTGAAACAAGTAATTCCAATCAAATTCCAAATCAGTGAGGGGACCATTTTCTTAATTTGTATTTACTTAAGTTTTTTAATTGGAACTTACTTTTCTGCATATAAGGCGTTAGCCAAGTTTATTTACATATGTTTTTTTAATAAGACTATTTTAAGAAATATTTTAGAAAGATTGATTTAAAAGTATAATTTCTTTGATTTTCGAAGGCATATGGGGAAAACCTACCTTAGTGGTAACTTGGTACAGATACTGGAATTGACGGATTCAAAATATGTGCACACGTAGTTCAGCACTAGGATTGAGAGATGCCCCTAGATCCTAGATTCAGGGCTAGGGGGACAGCGAGACATAACGCCCATAAACCCTAGATTCAGAGTAGAGATTATAGCATTGATCTGCACATCTACCTCTCGTTCAGTGGCTTGGAGGACGACGAGACGTAACGCCCCAAGACCACTAGTTTAGGTGTATGAGGAGACGGCAAGACATAACACCCTCACAAGTCAGGTTTCTTAGAGATATAGTTTTCAATTTAGGCGTATGGGGGGACGGTGAGACGTAACGCCTTTATACGTCAGGTTTTTCTGAGACAAATTTTCAGATATAAGATTTTTCAAGGATATGATTTTCAGAAAACACAGTTTTATGAAAGAGTTTTCAAGAAAATATGTTTTGTGAGAATTCAGAGCTTTACGAATAAAAAGAATTTCCATAAGAGTTTTTCCAGAAACGAAATGTGTTTTTAGACAAGAAAATATTTTCAGAGAATATATGTTTTCATAAGATGGTTTTTGATTTCAGAACGAAGATTTGTTTTGGTTTCCGTTATAAAATTGTCCAGTCACTAAGTCATTCAAACGATCTAACCCCCCACTCACAGTTCTTCTGTTTTGCAGGTTACCCGAAGGACGAGCTCGAGAGGATGGATACTGATGGCAGTCACTATGGTGTTAAGTCCACCAGGTCAAGTCAGAGATGAAGTTCAGTCAGAGTCAAAGTAGAGGCGGGTATCAGTATTTGTGTAGTAAAGATTTTGTATGTAATAAGTTAAGGTGATCATGACTGAGTTATAACGTATTGTTATTAAGTATACAGTTTTAAGTATTGAGTTTCTCTTTATGTATTGAGTTGGGCATGGTCCCTACGTATGAGTCTACATTTGAAAAGAGATTAGTAGTGATGGTCACAGACAGATAGTTGGAGGCTCAGGGGGATAGGTCCGCCTATTCCCTGCCGGTAGAATCTCCGTGAGGGGGATGTTACAATTATAATATATAAATTGTAATCTGAAGACTGATATTTAATCTTCTGTTGTATTTGTGGGTGTCTTGCTTCGCTGTAGACAATCTCAATTTGGTTGGCACAGTTAATACTTTACCCAATATTATATGAGAGAGTAATTTAATTCTGGACTAAATATTGACAAACTTTGTTACCGCCTTTATAATATGTTTTATATAATTGGCATAATTGAGTACCTAACTGGATTTTTTTATAGACAAATGTTATCACCACCTATATGGTTGGTTTTATATGTTTTGGCATAATTAATTCTTGAAGTAAATTAACTGGGTAATAATGACAATTTCTATATTATAAAACGCAAGATTTCTCTATATTTGAAATATAAAAAGTGGATCTCCTAGCCCCAATATTTTTAATTTATTATTGCATCCCAATTTAAAAATTTCTCTTCACTTCAATCAATTTGCCCTTTTTTAATACTTAGGAATTGAGAAATACTTTATGTGTGTGTCAGACTACTCATTCTTTTGATCATCTATATTTTGGTTACTAGATAACATAACAGATGCTACTGAGCTAGACATGATAAAACAGTTTGAAATGCCACGTTAAATTAGAGAGCGATTATACCCTTTTATGAGGTAACCGGAAGATAGAATGATTCTTTTCACAGTAAAACCAATGAGAGAACTTAAAGCAGATCATCTATACAGTTAGAAATATATTACAGAACGTTAATCAAGCACCATTCCAAGTTTAGCTTGATTCAAGAATGAATCATTTTTAAGAGGGGAGAATTGTAATGGCTAAAATGTTTCATAACAGTTAGATTAGAATTTCGGCGGTAAGAATGAGGATTTTCTAAATTTAAGCAATTATTAATAAATTGAAGAGTGGGTTGGATTTAATGGGCCTAAAGACTATATATGGATTTAGGCTAAATTTTGAGGTTCCTTAAGAAAATAAAGTGGCGCTGACTAGTAAGTGAATAAAGGATGATGTTAGTTAAATAAAACAAGCCCAAATTACTTCCTCAAAACCGGTACACCCTAAGATATTCCTAACTTCTTCTACAATTCTCTTGACAATAAGTACGAAAGAGAAGGAAAACACTCCATTTTCTCTCGACATGGGCGCCGATTATTGAGGGAAGAAAGGAAGGATAAATCTACCAAAAATTAAGCCAAGTTGAGGGGGGGAAAAGTGTTTAGAAGAGCTTACAAGTTTTGGGAACTTTTTCTAACAAGTTTTCACCATCATTAAGATGTAAGAAAGCTCCTAAGTTGCTCTAGTTCGCTGCCATAAATTGTTTTGCATGTAAAGGTGATAATAATGGGTGTTGTGTTGATGATGGAGTAATGATAAATGAATATGGGTGAATTATGTTGTGTATTTGTAAATTCTAGGTTGATTGCAAACCCTAAATTTCAGATTTGAAGGTTGTTAAATTTGAATGGGTAAATTGATAACATGGCAGTGAGACTAAGCAAGAATTAGGGTGTAGAAATGTGTTGAATGCATGCTTTGTATTTGATAAATTTCGACCATGATGGGGTTAAGTGTTTGATTGTTTTTTATCAATGAAAATGTGTAATTAATTTGTTAGAGTACATGGTGGTAATGGCTGGTTATGGTTGATTAAATAGAGCAGTGAATTAAAGGGTGAACTAGGTGTGTTTCGGTCACAGGATAGTCTGAGTTGGTTGTAGTATTTTGGTTATAAATTGAGTTCTAAAGTTCTTATCGAAAAAAAACATAAAATTCTATGAAAATTAGAGCCATTAAGGATTAACATAGTTAAAAATCGGAACTTTTCATTTAAGGATGAAGCTATTATAAATTTACTAAGTTGACTGCCACGTACTAAGACCTGAATTTGTTCTCTCCTGAACAGTGTGCACTAACTCAACCATAATTTGAGTTTTAAGAATCAAAATTGAGATCCGTAAAAAGTCACGGAAACTATACACATAAGCTAATATTTTATTAAAGTCTCAGCTCAAAACATGTTACCCACAATGAATGGTGAATTTTCGAAATCAGCTTAAGTGTAGTGAATTATTAAGTGAAGGGCAAATTTGATTTATTATATTCTAAAGTACATAACTTCGAATCGGACTCTCTGAGAAATTCGTAGGACTCCTAGATATCCTATTTTTTTTAGTAAGGTTAAACTTTCATGTGTGACATGTTTTGTTAATATTGAAACGAATATGTAATATCTTTCGTCCTAACGAAAATATTCATTTATAGATCTACCTCATGAACAACAACCAACTACACCATGCGTAGCTTGGCCTTCTATCAAGACGGTGAGTGGATACTAAACTCTATTTTGAAAATAATTTCTATATTTTATAACCGTTTCGATTTACATGACTTATGAAAATTAATGTCTTCAACTTTATAATTATGTGTCGATTTCGAATTAATTTTATGTAATGGTTTATTATTACAAATATGGTTATTCATGGCATATTAAAGTATTTTTATGATGACGTGTGTTTTACGATAGTTCACAAAATTTATGGATGTTTTACTTAATTTTCAAGCTTAAGCTTTAGTTTTTCAAGATCAAAATTTAGGTATTGTTTCAAGTTTACAAGTGCTACTACTCATGATATGATGATTTATGACTTATGATGATTCATACAAGTTTTGTTTAAGACTTTTACTATTAAAACAACTTATAATTATTATTATATTATGCATTCAGGCAAGTTTATAATTCACTTCCTAAAGTTATATTTTCCAAACCACCAGTGTAGTATCATCTGTTATTATAATATATTGCTTTGCTCACGAGTATGACACTGTTTCTTTGCCATATGATGACTGATCACCCTCTATAGTATGAGCACCGTGTACTATTTCCCCTATCTGCTCTTGCGGTGTTAGGTTTCTGCATAGTACATGCACTGTTACCCTCAGGATACGCAATTGGTGTGATTTTCTTTTGTATTAAATCATGTTATTTTACTACATATTATGTTTATTGACAATTGAAGAAATACACAAGTGGATTTCACGTTATGGACCTTTAATGAAAAGAACTTGATTTATTATACTTACCTTATGTAAAAGTTAATTATGTTTTAATCATATTTTTAAACACATTTTTTTTATTATACAATATTCACTCAATAGGTCGTTCAAACGACTTACCCTCCCACTACTCAATTTTGAATTACAATATATAAATTTTTTTGTCAGTAACCTTTTGGTGAGGATTCTATTAAGCATTGCAAAAAAACCCAGGGCCCGGTACGACTCGTCTGGGAGTAAAAAAACCTAAGACGAGCTTTATAATGGTAGGTCAGGATCGGGTTTGGGCCCGAGCTGAGCTCACACAAAAATACACGGGCTCGGACGTAAGAAAAATAAAAAATTAATAATAATATAAACATATAATCCCTTATTCACTCATTTTTTTTTTTACTTCTTAAATATATAATATAAACTTATTTAATACATGATGTATACAATCTGAATGTATGAATTATTAAAGATTTTTTGTAAAAAAAAAAGGTCGAATAAAGCCCGAGCCCAAGCTTAAGATGGGATTACCCGGCCCGGTAATAGTTCGGGTCGAGCTTTTCGCTGGCTCAGGCCTGAACACTCATTTCTGGGGTCGGGCTTATAAAAGCTCGGGCTCTGCCCAACCCATTGCAAAACTTAGATTCCATAAGTCTTGAAGACAAGCGTTAGAGAAAATGGATACCTGCTGCAATCGTTAGAGGCATTGTGTCATGGGTCCATTTATGTTTTATATTTTATTGTCATGAAGTTAAGGTTGTTTAGGATGAATATCAAGATATGTGAATAATATGTGTTGGATATGTGAGATTTATATATACATAAGCTATGCATATTTCTTGTCAATTATGTTCAAGTAATGTATGTTTTCAGAAATGTCATATTTAAAAAGTTATGTGTTATTGCATGTACAAGTTTGTTCATGTCAAGTTAGGTCATGTCCAAGTTATGTTATGTCAAGTATGCCCATGCTAGAGGCTTATAGTAGGAGTGAGCATCAGATCGGATCTATCTCCCGAATCCGATCAGATCTGACTTATTTGATTCATTGGATGTCTGATCGGATCAGATTTTATCCGATCTGATCTAATCTGATCAATTTCTTTTTAAAAGAGAAAAATTTAATGTTTGAGCCGGAGTTCGAACCGAGGACCTCTACTGTGTGAGACTAACGTGATAGCAAATCTAACTACACCACCCAAACAATTGTCTTTTATTGGTAAAAGTTGGTGCATAAAATATATAATGCTAACATTAATATCTCAAATTCGATTGAAAACTAATTAAAATCGGATTTGATAATTAATTTAATTGGATTGATTGAAAACTGAGTCGATCTGATCAGATTGAATTTTCATTACTTAAAGGATCGAATCAGATTCAGATTTGGTCCAATCTGATCTGAATCCGATAGTACCCAAGGCTAGCTAATAGAGATAGGGTTTTTGTATCATGTCAGTCACATCTTGGATTTAATGGGATGTGACAATCGCTTATAATCTAAACAAATTAGATACTAGTGTAATAAAAATCTTAAAATATAAAATAGTTAGTGGGAGAGGGATATATGACAATATATAATGTGATCGCCATTGTTAGTTCAATAATATGATATTCAAAATATGCATCAAGACGACCTTATTTTCATCCCCTTACGGATGATGTCCTTTTTCAGTCAATATCAATATCTAATTCCGAAAGGATAGGTATTCTAGATGTATTTAGTGATTTGACCTACCATAGAGTGGCACTTCACTAGTTAAGTCCAAGAGTTCCAAAGTGATAAGTTACACTTGCAAATGAATTATTAATTGTTAATCAAGGTTTATTGATCAAATCAAATGATAGTTGATTAATATAGAAATAAGAATTATTTCCAAATATATTAATCGATTGAGATTGTCTTGATCTAACGTGTAAATAATTGACCTACCCTACGACGGTACTTATATGTGGAATGTTAGGTTACAGTGGCATAGTAATTATTTTTAGGTTTATAATTTATTTTAGATGGTACATGCATCATGTTTAATTTTATACCAAAATACTTGTGACGATTTCAATATGTGATGATAAAATATTAAATTATATTTATTTTATTAATTTTCTGCCATAGTTTCTTCGATAATTTCCATACTGCTAATGGTAGAAAATTATGTTAAATGGATAAGTAACATGAACACTATTTTAATCTGTGAATACCTGAAATTTATCTTGACGGTGGAGTGGCTTCCAAAGCCAGCTATAGATGCTAGCCAGGCTTTATATGATACTCACCAAAGGTGGGTCACGGCCAATGTGAAGGGTTGCTATTACTTGCTAGCAGAAATTTTTGATGTTCTTACTACAAAGCATGAACTAATGACTATAATATCTATGTTGATGGAGACATTACAAGGCATGTTCAGGCAATCTTCAAAGCGGAAATGTCATGAGGCCTTGGTGTCGGTAATGACCGCGAAGATGAAGGAGGGAACATTCATCTGAGAACACGTCTTGAGGATGATAACCCAGTTTAACATGATTGGGACCTATGGAGGTTGTATCAATGAGTGTAGCTAGGTGTCTATGATCATGGAGACTCTTTCAAAGAGTTTCCTATAGTTTAAGAGCAAGTTTGTTATGAACAAGTTGACCTTCACTCTTACATAACTACTAAATGAGCTCACCCATTACGAGTACATACTGACGGACCACCCTCGTAAGCCTAGTAGAGAGGCAAATATTACCAAGTCTTCCAAATCTACAAAGAATATGAAAAATAACACTAGGGCTAAGGCTAAAAGCAAGAAAAACAAGAAGATATCCAAGGACACCAAGTCCGAGGGAAATATTTCCATTGCAATAAGGATGGGCATTGGAAAAGGAATTGTCCTAAGTATATTGTAGAGCTAGAGAAGAAGAAGGCCAACACAGGTAAATATGATTTATTTGTAATTGAGTCTTTATTAGTAGAGGATGACAAATACATCTGGATTATAGATTTTGGAGCCACTAACCATGTTTGTTCTTCTTTAGAGCTTCTTGATTCATGGACAGACTTTGCTGAAGGCAAATTCACCATGAGAGTCGGGACAATGGATGCCATTTCAGCAAGAATAGTGGGAGTTACCAGTTTTTATTTTTTAGATAATAGTTATTTAAATTTGTGCAATGTGCTTTCATTCTTAGTTTTTACAGGAATTTGGTTTATGTTTCAAGACTATTAGACGATGTGTTTTCAATTTCTTTTAATTATATTTTAGTTATTATTTCGAGAAAAAGATTATCAATATGCATATGAAAATTGGAAAATAACTTGTATGTGTTAATACCGTTAGCATATAACTCACTTCTCGATATTGAAATGTTTAAGGTTGAAAAACCCAAAATTATATGGCAAAAGATTTCTCATGATGACACACCACCTTAAACTTGACCATATTAACCATGACATGATAGAAAAATTAGTAAATAGTGGATATTTAAGTTAGTTAAAGGTCATCACCTTACCAGTATGTGAGTCTTGTTTAGAAGGCAAATTAACCAAGATACTTTTACTGAAAAATGATTAAGAACCAATCAACCATTCGAGCTAGTACATTCAGACGTATACAGACCTATGAATGTAAAAGTAAGAGGTGGTTATGAATACTTCATCACATTTATTGACGATTATTCCAGAGATTAGTATATTTATATAATGTAGTACCAGTCAGATACCTTTGAAAATTTCAAAGAGTATCGTGTCGAGGTTGTGAACCAATTAGGTAAAACTATCAAAACTCCTAAATCAAATAGTGGAGGAGAATACCTCTATAATGAATTCGATGAATTCTTGGTTGAGTATGGGATAGTATCCTAACTCAAAGTACCTGAAACACCATAGCAGAATGGTTTTGTAAAAAGGAGAAATTATACCCTACTAGACATGATAAGATCAATATTTAGTTATAATTCATTATCTAGTTTGTTTTGAGGATATGCATTACAGACAGTAATGCATATCCTTAACATAGTTCCTTCTAAGTCTATTCGCAAGACAACCTTAGAGTTGTAGAGCGATCACAAAGCTAGTTTGTGATATTTTCGCATATGGGGGTGTCTAGTACATGTGTTGAAAAACAAGATTACAAAATTGATCATCATCTAGGCATTGGGGAGGCATAAGTTGTCGCCTCTAGTGATGATGTAGATGATCCATTGATCTCTCATAGTGCAATGGATGATCCTGATGAAGAAGAATCGCTTCAAAGCCATGATTCTCGAGATGGAGTCAATGTACTTCAACTCAATTTGGGAGAATGTAGACCAATCTGATGGGGTAAAACCTATAGGTTGCAAGTGGATCTACAAGAGGAAAAAGAGGAATAGATTGGAAGGTTCACCTTCAAAACTAGGCTGGTGGCCAAGTGTTATACCCAGAAAAAGATAGTCGACTTGATGAGACTTTCTCACCAGTATCCATGCTCAAGTCTATTTACATTATTATATCCATTGCCCCATATTATGATTATGAGATATGACAAATGGGTTTTAATATAACATATTCTCAAGTATCTTAAAAGAACGAGAAACTGTATGCTTGTGTATTCTTGGATATACCAATTCTGATTTTTACACAGACGTAGATTCTAGAAAATCTACATCCGGATCAGTATACTTGATGAGACTTTCACACCAGTATCTATGCTCAAGTCTATTTACACTTTTCTATTAATTGTCGTATATTATGACTGTGAGATATGACAAATAGATTTCAAGACGGCATATTCTCAATTATATATGATGAGACAACATATTTTGATTTTCAGACAGTAGATCCTAGGAAATCTACATTTGAATAAGTATCCACCCTAGGTGGTGAAGCCATAGTATGGAGAAGCATAAAACAATCTTGCATTGCTGACTACATCATACAAGTTGAGTATGTAGCAACTTTAGAAGCAACTAAAGAAGAAGACTGGCTCCGAAAAATCTTGGGAGATCAGGAAGTTGTTCCATATATGGATAAATCATTCACACTTTATTGCGATAATATGGGTGCAATGGCAAACACCAAAGAACCAAGAAGCGAAAATATAGGGAAACATATAGAGAGGAAATCATCTCATAATGGAGATAGTGCAGATGAGTGACGTAATCGTCACGAAGATAGCATCTACAAAGAATTTGGCTGATCTATTTACTAAGACCTTGACGACTAAAGTGTTTGAAAGTCACTTAGAGTCTAGGATTACGTGACATGTCTCTTTTGCTCTAATGCAAGTAGGAGATTATTGGCATGTATGTCCTATAGCATAAATGTAATATATAAACAAAATTAATTTTAATTAATGAAAGTTGCAAGTTTCATTTATCAGAAGTGTTTATTTTAAATTCGCATATTATAAATTGTCATGAACGCTACTTTTAGACTAAGTGTATAAGTGTTATATATAAGAGGATTGAAGTCTGAAATTATTAATTCAAAATAGTCCGTAACGATCAAACAAAGACGAGCATTTTTTTGTGCTTTGTCTACATATGCAATCCGTTCCATAATGGTACGACGACCTTAATCTGACATTGTTCATTTGGTGACATGAGAATTGAGGTATCTTATATGATACGATCATATATGAAAAATTAATATAGAAATGAATTTTTTTTAATATCTGTTAAATAAAGAAATTCATATAGTATAATAAATTATCATATATAGATTGATCTGAATTATGAGTGTACTACGAATTCCGACATGATAAGTTATGTTTTTTTGATTTACAAAAATGACGTGGATTTATTAACTTCAAGAATTGACATTATGACCAGGTTTGGCTTTAGGTTTTCGGCAATGGTACTCACACCTTACACACACGTCACTCAATGGATGCTCTCAACACACATACACATTGACTTCACTCTTATTTGATAGACTTGCTCACTTACACACACATGAAACAAGTAACTATATTTATACACGGCAAAACTATTGGGGTTATTTATGGTTTTATCGGGTAACGCAGCGGAACGTGAAAAATCAAATTTTTTCGATTTTGTTGATTATTCTTGGGTAATTAAAATAAACAAATTTATTCTAATCATTTAAAATTAATAATCAGATATTTGCACCAAAAACCCTTAAAAGCCGAGAACCCCAAAAGAAGCCAAACTTTTACATTTTGATCATTTTAGTCCTAATTTGTCAAATACAAGCTTAGGTGATTTCCAATCATTACCAAAATGATTTGTACATCTAATATACATCAAAATACATCCAATATATGAAAGGACCCAAGTTTGATTATGACATAAACCCTAATTTTGTCAATTAACCAAAATTAATTCAATATCACACTTTAATCCATTCTCTATAATACCAATCAAGCTTCACCACTTTGAAATAACACAAGAACAATTCTATGTTATTATTGAGTGGCCTAACAACTCTAGAATGGCAACATGTCATCAAATGGCCATAGTGAGCTTATATTTCATTAATAAAGCTTACTTTAAATTCATGCATGCATATATTAATCAATCAACCTTCTAAGATTCTCAACACAAATCCAAAAGAGTGGAAAAATTTATTTACATCACATGTTGTTGACTAGAGTAATAGAAATAATTTTCTACAAAATGAAAGAATGAAAATACCTTTAATTTCAATTTTTCTTTGATTTTTCCTTTAGCACATTTCGTTTTCTCTCAACTCTCTAATATTTGTGTTCTTGAAAAGCTTAACCTAAATTTAGAAATAAAAAACAAAACCTTTTATATTTTTCAAGGCTTGGCCGAAACTTAGGGATTAAAAAAAAGAAGATATTTTGAATTTTTTAATCTTATATAAACAAAACAAAAATCAATTTTAAGACTTATCCAAAATTATTGTCAAGTGTAACCAATTACACTTTGCCATTTCCAAGCATAATCATCAATTTAGATATTTCTATTTTAATTACTTTAATTATTTAACAATTAAATAACTAAATAATTACTAAATATAAATATCTAGATATATGTATTATATTTATATTAAATAATCAAAATATATATTTACGATATATGTCAAATATCTTATTTGAAAATTAATTAATATGTATTTAATAAAATCATATATTAAATACATATACACTTTTTTTTTTTTTTTTTTTTGAAATCGTTGGAAACCCCGCCACCAAACCACCCATTCTGGGCCGCGGCGCAGGTAAAACCCCCGGCTGCCCCAGGCTCTTACAAGAAGTTGCACCCCCTGGATTCGAACCCAGAACCTCAAAGTGAGATTTTGGACCCTTCACCACCAAGCCACACCCCTTGGGGGCTAAATACATATACACATTAATTAAGAAATGACTAAAACACCCCTATATATGTATTTATTCGTTTAAACATTAAATGATTTATAAATAATCAATATTATTCATAATTGGTTACCGAGTGCTCTACGAGTATATTTCATTATGTGAGACTCTCTAAGTTCAGGTATATTCGTCATGAAATCCAATTTTGTGTCCATAATTTACCCACACGTAAATTATGATGATCACGGATAAACTCGTTGAACCATACAAGTCGAGGTCATTACATACGTATAATTCATTTGTCACAAGTATCTGGATTATACCAGAGATACAAATATAAATGTCAAATCTCTTTAGGTATAATCTCGTCGACGTATTAATTAACGATCTCTTAATAACACTTAGAACGCACTTCTATAATGTACCACGGGCCCATTGGTTTAAAAGATCCCTAACCCAATATAGAATACCTTTGTTCTGTACACAGAACTAAATGATCCTTTCTTTAGACACACATGATATCCTGAGAATCAGTCCACACCCAACGAAAAACGTAAGTCTGACCTAATTAGGTCAGTGACGTGAATGCCATCAAACTGTGGAGGATATCTCATATATCCACAGTGCTATCTCAAGTCAAAGAATCACTATGCTACTCAACCCGAAAAGATTCTTATTGACATTGGTGTACCATCTATTAAGAATCTTCGGTGAGTCGATCAGTGTTTATCCGATATAAACACCTACATGTCAATACGAGTTTCTGAGACTCATAGTTCATTGAAATCCTAGATTCCAATAGACGACACGTAACGGTCTCCGCGAGTTTACTTACTGACCAAGTAATGTAAACATTGACTAGAAACTGTTTAAAATGATATTTTTATGATACAATTAAATGTCAGTTGTTAGGCTTTTGCAACTGTATCATAACTAATCCTTATAAGGTCTGTTACATCTTTACCATATAAAAAAAGTTATATTAAAGAAACTGTTTATTTTATTCAAAATAAAATATTTACATAAGTATTTACAGGAAAATATAATATAAAATTGGCGCTCCAAAAACCAACCCTAACAAATTCTCCCACTTGCTCTAGTGCCAATATCGATTGTATCTCATACCCATCGACTCCACATGTTTATCAAATAATTTCGGAGGAATAGCCTTGGTAAGTAGGTATGCTACCTTATCTTCACTCGGTTCCTTGCACACGACAATGTCCCCTCGCGACACAATCTCTCGAATGATGTGATATTTTCGTTCTACATGTTTCGATTTCTGATGCGCCCTCAGTTCTTTGGCTTGCGTAATAGCTCCATTATTATCACAGTTTAATGAAATCAGATTCTCGATGCTTGGGACAACTCCCAACTCTATGATAAATTTTCTAACCCCAAACAGCTTCTTTTGTAGCTTCAAAAGCTGCAATTTATTCTGCCTCTATAGTGGAATCAACTGTTGACCCTTCTTTGGAACTTTTCCAACTAACTACACCTCCGTTAAGGGTAAACATGAATCCTGATGTAGACTTTCTATCATCAGGATCCGATTGGACATCTGAATCCGTATACCCATTAACATGTAGTTCATCTCCTTCATAAATAAAAAACTTATCCTTAGTACCCTTAAGATACTTTAGGATATGTTTAATGGCCATCCAATGGTCATTACCTAGATTGAACTGATATCTACCGGTTACACTAACCACAAAACTAATATCAGACCTAGTACATAACATGACATACATGATGTGCCCAAACAAGAATCATAAGGTTGATTAGGCATTCTAATCTTCTCATCTTCTGTTTGTGGATACATCTTCTTGGAAAGATGAATGTCATTTCTGAACGGTATATTTGTTGTCTTACAGTTATCAAAGTTGTACCGTTCCAAGATCTTATATATGTACGTTGATTGAGATGACCCAATGAGCTTCATTTCTCTATCTCTATAGAGTTTTATGCCTAATACATAAGAAGCTTCTCCCAGGTCCTCCATGGGAAATGTTTTACAGAGATAAGCTTTAACGCATTGCATCATCCCAATGTCATTCCCAATTATCAGGATGTCATCAACATATAGTACTAAAAATGCCACCATATTCTCACTAGCCTTTTTATACACACAGGATTCTTCTGAGTTCTTGAGAAAACCAGACAATTTGATTATCTCGTAAAATCAAAGATTCCAACTTCGTGAAGCTTGTTTAAGTCCATAAATGGACTTCTTAAGCTTACAAACAATTTCTGAGCTTTAGCTGGATACAAAACCTTCTGACTGTTCCATATAGATTTCTTCGTCAAGAAATCCATTCAGAATAGCCATTTTGACATCCATCTGCCAAATCTCGTAGTCATGCTAAGAAACAATAGACAATAAATCCCAATATATTCTAGCATCGCTACTAACGAAAATATTTCATCGTAGTCAACACTAGGTCGCTGCGTGTAACTTTTAGCTACCAGTCGGGCCTTAAGGTTTCAACTTTTTCGTCAAGCCCTATCTTCCTTTTATAAACTCATTTACAACCAATATGATGATTCCTTTAGGAAGCATAACCAAGTCTCAAACTTGATTTCAATGCATAGAGTCTAACTATGATTTCATGGCCTTTTGCCACTTCACAGAGTCGATATCTAACATTGCTTCTCTATAGGTATAAGGGTCAGTCTCTTCAATCATGAGAACATCAAGACTCATTTTTTGTATCAAATACAAGCGATCATGAGGTCTAGATTCCCTAAAAGACCTACGAAGTGTGTGTAATGAAGGTCATTCATCTATTTGAACTTCATGTTCCTCATGTGGTTCGTTAGTTTATGGTTGCACTTCATCAAGTTCAACTTGTCTATTATTATCTCTTTCAGACCAAAATCTATTTCTAGAAATTTAACGAAGCGAGTTACAAACACATTTCGAATCTCGATATCATAGAACAAATATCCTTTTATATTTGAAGGATATCCAACAAACCTAAACTTTTATCTTCGAAGAAAAAGTTTATTCTACTGTGCCATCATGACATATGCAGGACAACCCCAAATCCTAACATAATTAAGATTTGATTTCCTACCAGTCCATATCTCATACGGAGTCGTAGGAATAGCTTTGGAAGAAATCTTATTTAAAAGATGAGTGGCAGTTAAAAGAGTATAACCCCATAAGTAATAAGGCATATCTGTAAAACTCAACATAGATCGGGCCATATCCAATAATGTCAGATTTCTCCTTTCAGACACTCCAATGTGTTGTGGGGTACCTGGAAGAGTATATTGAGCAAGAATCTCATTCTCTTTTAAATAATTAGTGAACTCATCGCTCATATATTTACTTTCTCGATCAGATCGAAGACATTTAATATATTTTCCAGTTTTTTCTACTCATTTAGGAATTCTTTGAACTTTTCAAAAGTTTACGATTTATGTGTAACATCTGGTGACCCCGACGACTTGTACGTTACCAGAGCCTTACAACTATTATAGTTCAGAGGTATAATACTTGATATAAATCATGTTCGAGCAAGTACGTGCTCATAAAATGACATTTGGGACATTCTGAAGATTTCTTGAAATTTCAACACGGAACTTAGCTTACGTCCCACCTTGAACAACCTTTATTAATCGGGCCGTAACTTTCTCATAAGAACTCATATTTTTATGAATTTTATATCTTCAGAAATCTTAGACCGAGACCTACAACTTTCATGTTGTACATAATTTTCGTAACAGCTACAGAAATTTCGAGAAAGGACTAGAAATGGAACATGTGGCAAAATTTCAACCACTCATTTTATCACAAAAAAAATACGCCATTTTGCCTATAAATAAGGTACTATTCATGCATCCCTTGAGAGGTGAAAAACGTGAGCTTGAAGTGAGGGAGATAATCTTCAAAATTTTCTTCATTTCCATGTAAACAACGAAAAAATGGTGATGAGCTCTCAAGTTTTCTTGGTCAAGTAAGCTTTCATTCTCTTTCTATCTTCTCAATTTTCATTTTTTAACAAAGAATATAAAGCCCCAAATTCGTACCATATAAACCCTAGAAATTGGGATTGTTAAATTGGCTTTAATTTGGTTGTTAGTATGTGTTTTGGAAAGTAGCATGATGATATTATTATGGATTGAGGCACTTGTGTATGTGAATGTATTGGAGGGGGAAAGTTGAATGTGCTCCTTGTGTGTGTTATTGATAAATGGTACATAAATTGGGGTTAAATATGTCTGGAGTATACATTGTGTAGTTAAAGTGGTGCTTATATGAAGGTTTTAGTGTGGGAAGTATGGTGGAGCAAGTTAGAGTTGGAAAAGTTGATATTAGGCCCTGAAACTGGCCTTGCGTCGCGAAGCCAATCACCACGCGTTGCGACGTGTTCTGGAAAAATAAGACAAAATTTGATTATGTTATGTGCACGTCGTGACGCGAACCAAAAACCAGCTCACTGTCTTGGCCTTTTTCAGGTCGCGTTGCGACGCGCAAGTCTGTGCATCGCGATGTGTGACCATTTATCAGGATAAAATTTTAGCCAATCCAGTTTTAACCCAGAATATTAGAGACCACCCGAAGGGCTTCGTATCATTCTATATACATGTGATTGACCATAGCACAAATGTAGAACATCATATAGCGATGATAATTTCGGAATGTATCATACGACATGGATTCTAATTAAGTTGTCCTTTGAAGGTCATCGCAGGAACCATAAAACATTTTGGCAAAGTGAAGTTATGCTAACGGAAGTCCAAATCTGTGAGTGGATATTTCTTTTCAAAGTTTATTTTACTTACATGATTTGATGCCAGACTTACTTTTTAAGCACTCAGGGCGTTAGCCAATTTCACTATCAGTTATATTTTGATTAACACGTTTTGAGAAGTGATTTAGAAAAAAAAAATATTTTCAAAATATGAGTTTTATGTTTTCGAGGTATGGGAGAAAAACCATCCTCAGTATGTAACTGGATTTAGATATAGAATTGACGAAAACACATGTGCACATGTAGAGGACTAGGGGGACGGCGATACGTAACGCCCCCAGATCCTAGTTCATGACTAGGGATGACAGATTCCCCTAGATCCTAGTTTCAGGTTAAGTAGTAGCATGGATTCACACTCTTGACTCTAGTTCAGGGACAGGTAGTGGCATGCTTTGGGGGACGGTGATACGTAACGCCTCAATATCATGGATTTGCACTTCTGGCTCTAGATAGGCGTATGGGCGGACGGCGATACGTAACGCCCCCATGCGTCACGTTTTTCATATACAATTTTTAGAGATAGTTTTCAGAAATAGTTTTCAGAAAAATATATTTCAGAAATTATTTTCAAAACGAATCTTTTATATACAGGTTTTCAGAACCAGATTTTTAAAAGCAGATTTCAATAAGAGTTTTCCAGAAAGAAAGTTGTATCAGTTAATATGAGAGATTTCAGAAAGGATACTTTGAAATGATTTTGATTATAGAACCATGGATTTTCGAAAGCAATTTTAGTTCTACTTATAATTGTCCACTCACTTAGATCGTTCAAATGATCTAACCCCCCACTCCCAGTGTTTTGTTTTGCAGGTTCATGAAAGACGAGTTCAGGAGGACGGATACTAATGGCAGTGACTAGGGATGGAGTCCACCAGTTCAAGTCAGAGAGAGTGAGATTCCAATCAGAGTCAAGTATAAGTCATGTATTAGTCATTGGTTATGTGATAGTCATTGTAAAAATAAGTGTTATTAAGTATACGGTTATTAATGTTGAATTTGCATGTTATGTTGTTAAGTTTGGGCTATGGTCCCATACATAAGATATTTAAAAGAGAAAAGAGTATTAATATTGTTCATAGTTAGAGAGTCAAAGGCTTATGCAATAGTATTAATATTCCCTGCCGGTAGCATCTCCGGGATCGGGGATGTTACATTATGTTTTATCAAATAAACATAATTGTACCATGACACATCATCGGTAAAAGTAACAAAGTATGAAAAACCACTGTGAGCAGTCTGACTCATGGCACCACATACATCAGTGGCACGATGTCCCACACCAGAAAATTGGGCTTTGGTCATTTTACACTGAATGCAAGATTCACAAGTCAGATAGGGTTCAATGGTAAGATCATAAATCAAACCATTCCTAACAAACTGAGTTTGACGTCTCACACCTATATGACCTAACCTCATATGCCAAAGTTCAGTATCATTTATTTCAGACCATTTACGTTTATTAATTCTATTATTCAATATATCTTTAGAAGTATGCAAAATATAATGACCATGCTCATTTAGACACACAAGGATATTACTCTTATCATATAAATACAAGGAACAGTTCTTAATATTTATATGATAGCCTTTTGTATCTAATACAAAAAATGATATAATATTAGTTACACATCCTGGTACAACATAATAGTCATATAACAAGAGTCTCCCAGTGGGCAAGGGAATCTCGCATAATCCCACTGCAACCCCATCCAGAGAGCCACCACTCCGGAACGCAACTGCGTCTCTCCAGGTTTTAGTTGTCTATTTTTCTTCAGCACCTGCAACGAATTGCATATGTGAACAGGACAAGCAGAATCTAAAAGCCAACTAGAAGTGATATCTTCACAAGCTAATGAGATATCAGTAACAGGAAAAATAAAAGTACTTGATGTAGATGTTTTTTCCTTCCTGATCTGAGCTAGGTAGTCTGAACAATTCCTCTTCTAGTGTCTGATCTTACTGCAGTGGTGGCACTTATCTTCAGCAACTCTTTTGAGCTTCACTATCTTGCCCTGCGGAGGAACATTTGAACCTTTCTTCTTTTTTCCCTTATTCTTCTTCCTTTTTGGCTTTAATTGGGAAAAAGCGGATAGTGAATTCGGAGGGCGAGTCGGCACTCCTTTCTTTAAATCTTCCTCCACTGTGAGAAATATCCTATGTAAATCATGGTAAGAACGGTGAATCCCATTCATGTTGAAAAACATCACAAACTGGCGTATGATGCCGAGAACGAGGCTAAAATGACACTTTGTCCCAGAGTATCATTAAGAGGGAAATCGCATCGCCTCAATTACTCGATCAAATCAATCAAATGAAGCATATGTGAACTCACTGCATGTCCCTCATCTAGTCTCGAATGGAACAGTTCTATTATAACTCTGTGAACCAAGACTCGTTATTTATTCATGAACAGTTTCCAGAGTCGAGTCCTCATGTTGTACGCATCATCCATATAATAATATTGCCCTTTGAGTTCTGGAACCAGTGAACTGAGAATGTATGATTTAACTTTTAAATCATCATCTTTCCATTTCTGGAAAGTCTCAACTTCCTCAAGTGCCACATCATCAGCTACAACAAGGGGCAAATGGCCCTCTGACACATATCCCACCTTCTTAAATCTGAGGACAATCCTCAAATCCAAATCCCAGTCTACAAAGTTTTCAGCACCTCTGAGCTTTTTCGTATCCATCATACGAGCAAAAGGGTTGGTTGAAGATGCCGTCATCGCAAATCTATCACATAGATAGCGAAAACGGTTAACAAATAAAACCCTTTTAAATAATATCATAAAAACATTAAATAGATAATGGATTTTTAAACTAAAAATATCCCTCCTACTATTTAATATAAAATCGTAATCCCCAAACATAATTATAGGAGCGAAGTGGTGTTTACCGCTATACCTATGATGCTCGGCGACCACGATACTGTTAGGCTCGCAGCTCGTAGAGAGTACGGAGTAGCCCGCGGGGGACTATATCGGAGAATAAATGAGTCGCCACCCAGTGTGAACTGGGAAAAGATTTAAGGCCGCACTCACCCCTTGCAAGGGAAGACCTCAAACCGTAGGGTTCGGAATGGTCCCTTACTTATGGTATAGCCAAGTCTTATGCAGTTCATGCAAGATAATTCAAATAAACACAAAAATTTGCACACCCATAAACATGAATATAAATAAAAGTAAATTAAATTAAGAAATACAAGGTACGATATCAAAAATTATAATAAAAAAGGCTGGAAAAGCGTAAATAAATAAATAGTAAACAAAATAGGGTTAATCATGGTTGTATGAATATTTTCCAAGTGGTACGTGGAGTTGTATCCCAAGTATAAACCGCACTGCCATCCATTCGGATTCGGCTACAGAATTTATGTATGGGTTTCCATCTCATATATCGCAAGGGATAACACGCACAATCATTAATGCAATGTAAACGGACATGAAAATGGATGCGAAATATTATAGTGAAACATAAATAAAAGTAAAAGTGAAACGATATAAATAATGATAAATGCAAGTAAATAAATAGAAAAGAAAAATAACATTGAATAGTAAAAAAAACAAATAACAAAATAAATGCGAAATAATCAATAACAATAAATTGACAGAACGATAAATAAAAAAATAATAAAATAACCATAAAAGTAAATGAATATAAAAAGGATAACCAACAAAATGCTATAGAAAGAAAATGTGACCAAAAGATTTGGCCGTCTTTGATGTAGGACCTCGCATACCCGGTTGGACGTATTGCACGTCCAACTAGGCATGCCGCGTCCAGAATAACAAAATAAATATAGTAAAGGGTGCCCTCAGGTCTTACCTTTTAAGTTGCTTCTCAGACGTGCGTTAGGCCGTCGACAGAAGGATTAAAGCTTACTGTTTTTCTGGTTTGCTTGTTCGCTGTTTCTGCTCACTGTTACACCATTTCTGCTCGCTGTTTTGCTATTTTGGGCTGTTAATTTTGCTGTTTTTGGGCTGTTATTTTTGCTATTTTTGGCTGCTGTTTTTTGGGTTTTAGGGCTGTTGTTTTCTCTGGATTTGGTGGCCCTTTTTTGCTGGTTATTTTCTCGGTTTTGGCTTGCTGTTTTGAGTGATTTTGGGACTATTGTTTTCTCTATTTTTGGGCTGTTGTTTTTTCTATTTTTGGGGTTTTAGGGCTGATGTTTTCACTGGTTTCGGTAGCTGTTTTTTGCTGGTTATTTTCTCAATTTTGGCTTGCTATTTTAGGTGATTTTGGGACTATTTTTTGTTGTATTTTTGGGACTATTTCGGTTATTGAGGGGCTGTTTTGTTTGTTTCGATTATAGGGTGTTTTTGTTGGTTTGTTGTTTTGTGTCTCGGCTGGGTGTTTGGCTTCTTGTTGGTTTGTTCACGTTGATGTCTGCATGTTTTGGTCTTCACGTCCAGGTGGCTTAGGGGTTGCTTTGTTGTTTGTTTGCTGGTGGAGTATTTTGTGTGTTGGTGTATTCAGTTGAGGGGTATTGGTTTGTTGTTTGGCTGGTTTTGTTTTGTCTGATTATTCGGTGGAGGGCTATTGTTTTGACTTGGTTTTGTTGTTTGATTATTCGGTGGAGGGCTTTTTTTTATCGTGAGTGAATGGCTGTTTGTTGCTGTTTACCGTGAGTCTCTAGCCTTAGGTTTTTGGTCGATTCCGTGAGAAGAGAAAGGAAAGAGATTCTAGGTTTTGATTTGTGATTGTCGTATGTGAGTGTGTTAAGAATGTCCCCCTAGTGTTTGGCCAAGCCTCATTTTTATAATGCAAAGGAATCTCCAAATCATGGAAATAAATCAAGCAAATTTAGAAGATATATTCTTAATTTATTTAGGGAATACAATCTCATAATTTTGGTGAGGATTTGAAGGAATTTTGACATGTGATTTACATGGGATTTCAAATCTTTGTTAAATTGGAAGGTGATTTGAGGGGATTTTGCACATGTGAATTGTATGGAGTTTTGTCTATTTGGGAAAGCTTGGGCGTGTGCATTGGAGATTTTGGGCCTTGGGCGTGTGGTGTTTGGCATGGGCATGGATTGTATGGGCTTTCATGGGTTACAGAGGTTTTTGGCCGAGGCTATGGTTTGAAACAAAAAAAACTGACTGAGCGAATCCAAGGCTGGCCAGTGAGTCCAAATTTAAAGAGGTGCTAATTTTGGAGTTTTCCCTTCCGACATTCGTTTCCAGCGGCTTCTTCAATTTTTTAGGTAGTGCCTCCATACGAGGCTCATCATTGGGCTTTATGCAAAAATACAGTGTCTACAGTCTGTTGGAAAATTATGACACATATCATCACTATTTGTACAGAACATAGTGTTGTTGTACAAATTAACTATGTGACAAAGGAAAATTCTCTTTTATCATTTGTAAT